>SNQJ01S0082885.1:0-21097 GCA_010110895.2 Picea sitchensis
TTCTTACATTTGACTTATTCTTCCTTATTGCTAGGCCTTATTAATATTGGCCTTTATTACATGGAAATATATTATTCTACCTACGTGAGGGGTTAGGGAGGTTAGGTCCCTAATAATATTTGTATCCATTTTTCATCTTGCAAAGTATCACATGACCATGCAAGTCTCTTCCTGGTTACTGGAACCCTTCTGGGTAGGTCCTTCTAGCTCTACTAACTCTTCCTGATGATTTGAGGAGTGATGAAATGAACTAGAGGGATTTGTTCGGTCATCTTTGGAGCCTTTTTCTCCTTAAAATCAATCTCCATATGAGTTACTTTGTATCTCGCAAAAATATCCTTCCTGCCATAAGGTTTTAAGTTCGTCTCATTTTTCTTTGGTGCATGGATGTATACGTTCATGTATACACCTTCTTATTTGGATAGTCCGCTCCATGTCTCAAACTAGAGACCATCTAATATGTTACCTCCTGCAACCACACTATATCTCCCCTCATATTTATTACCTGTGACCTACTTGGAACAAGACCAACAATAAGGGAAAACAATAGACACGAATAATACTCTTATAATAATAATAATAAAAACAATAACGAGAACAATCGTCATAGTAGCTCCTTCTCAGAGATATCACTTGTGACCTGCCTGGAACAAGAGACAAAATAAAAATACAATAATAAGAAATAGGAACAACACTCTTCTAGTGTTGTGACCAATCATTCCTCCATGGTAACCTGCCCGGAAGAAGAAACAAGAACAAAGAACAACAATATCTTCATGGTAACCTCCATAGAATTTACAAGATAACCTTCTTGAGACAAGAGAAACAAGAGAAAACTTATTTCCAATATAATAGCATTTTCATAAGAACATATCTATGTTAACAAGAATAAAAGACAATTTCATGGTAATCAACATATCATTACCAAGGTGGCATTCCTGGAAGAAAAAAAAGAAATATCTCCTAGAAGAGGAGATGTTAGTTTATCTTGTAAACAAGCACAATAAGAATTTATATCAATGGTATTCACACATGATACTAAAATTATTCAACCTTTCAAGATTGTTGTCACAACTATAATGTTTTACTTGTAATGTGATTATTAAACTTGATATGTGCAAGGTGGAAACTTATCAATTTAATCAATTAAACTTGGAACACAGACACGGAGTCTTATCTCTAAGAATTAGTGTTGTTGCTTTAGGAGTCTCCCTTCACACAATATGACAAATATTCTCTCTCAGCCTATCCATGTACTTAGGACAATATACTTTCTTGACATAAATCACGAGTTAGGGAATATAATGCAAATAAAATCTAAAATCTCAACTGTAATCAATCTAATATTTTGACTAAAGACAACTTATAACTTTAACTAGAGATTTGAATTCAACTTGTCTGACTAAAAAAATCAACCTTGACAATTTCTTGATTGGGGGGTTTTAGGGGGTGTGCTAGAGTAGGGTGCACTAGGACAACCAAAATTAGGCCAACACTTCACTAAAGTGCCCAACGAATTTGGGTAAGGGTTTGATGGGTGCAAAACCAAAAACCCTAATTTGGAATTTAGAGAAGAATGGCTAGTGAGTCTAGGGAAATAATAATTTCCAGCATCCTTTAATAAGTTTTTCTCAACATTCTGAAACTTCTTGGACCCGGAAGGGCCCCGGAATTGGGCGCTACAAGCTGGCACTCCAACCCAGTTACTACACACAGAACTAGAAAATGGCATTGCAAGCGGTGTTGCTTTATCACAATAGGTGCTATATCAAGGTGACCTCCTTTCTCGAAGAATCGACTTCAACTCAACCTTTAAATGCCATATGCATGACCTTAGGGTTTTATGAAAACCCTAATTTCTCAACAATTCTGAGGATCGATATGGAAAATATGTATGGGTGAACTGTGGTGGGTTCAATAAAGTGCTCAACGAGAAAACGACAGTAAGAGCTGAGGGATAATTCCTTCCTAGCGGTTGGGTGTACTAATGAAACCTTTCGATTCCATGTCAAAATTACATTAATGCTTTCGTTAACCATAGACAATGTCATATAATTATCACCCAACCATAATTCACTATGCCACCCCTGAACACAATAACCTTTTCTTAGATAGAATGATTACGACAAGTCCTAGAATATGAGATAAACCCTAACCCGGAAGCCACCATTCTTTGCCAAAAACAACACAATACCAATGGGAAATGTACCTTTACCAAGAGAGTGCACAAGAAGGAGATACTGACAAGACTTGTACAAGCATCCTTACATTGCTCTTTAGACTTGCACCCTAGCTGTTGCCACAATTTCTCCTTATACTTGCGCCTAGTTTTTTGAATGAGTGAGTGTCCAAATGAGCTAGGAACCTCTTTATTGCCTAAGTACATCCAGAAGTGACTTTTCAAGTGGGTTGACTTCTCTTTATGGAGCCTTCTAATACTTTATTTTTATTATCCTTGGGATGAATTCTCTTCTAGGTTTTACACAAATCTGTTTAATGTTTCTCTTACTCGGAATATTCTATTCTAAGTACAAAGGTTAAACTTGGAGGGTAATACCTCCTAACTTCACTAAAACATCAACACATATCACAAGAACAAGAGATTCATATTTTGAAATGACACACATTTCATATTACAAGAAGAAGAAGAATATGATAGGTCATACATGGATCCCTAGTTGGTTCTCAATGGGGACCCAAATCTACTATTATTCCAAATCAACATATTCACCAACATGCAATGAAAGAGTCTCCTAAATATGCATACAGGTATATATGTTGCAATTGTAATTTATTTTCATTCAATGCAAACAATATTATTTGATATAATATTTTATGAAAGATGTACTTGATCTATTGTAACATCAGTGGCCATCACATGGTCAAACAATGTAGCTGAGTACACATGCAAAGAAAATGCACTTGAAACTTTAAATATGTTCAATCTAAAGATTTATAAATTTGAAATTAAAACTTAAAATTCTAGATATTATTTATACCTCTATCTTACTACCCTCATAAGGAACATACTATGTCCCAAAAGTGAAGTCTTTCTCATTGAGATATGCCATATAAGTTTGATAAAATGTGCATGAGATTTCTATGAAGGTCACAAAAAATTAATTCTATAATTATTTGTATTCTTATCTTTCCCATGGACCACATCTATTCAACGTGTTACTTACAAATATCTCTACAAGTAAATGCATAATAATCGAGCTCCAATTGGTCTATAAATCTCAATACATCATCTAGAATATTAACAAACTTAGGAAACTATCCTCTAGGTGGTCTTGGCCTCTTCCTTAGCCTAATTTCTATCCCTACTATAGTAGCATTGACACTCGCCTTATTAATATCCCTTGACATAGATGCAAACTAGAAGGTATTGTATAACTCTACTAGAAGCACAACTAGTCTAGGGGCTTGTGGTACTAAATGAGGGGTTGGTACCCTAAACCCAAGATCTTACATGGCATCAAGTCATTCATATGTATGATATTTTCCAACACCGTTACAGGTCCATGTGCTCTTGGGGCTAAGCATAAATAATTCTAGCAAAATATTGAGGTGCCTTGTTGTGTGCTTGATTTCTGGTATGCATAAAATAACTTATAAATGAAAGGAGAAATATGTAGATAATTAAACCTTGCAACCTTTAGACTTTTTTGTCTCATGGTTGTAACTTAAATAATGAGAAGGCCATTTCCTTTGTCACCCTATTTTTAAAGTCATCATAAGAGTGACAACCCATCACCATTATTCTCTTTCTATGCATCATGTCAACAAAAATATGGGATGCCAGCCCAACTCCATGATATGACTCAATCAACAGTACCAGATTGTACAAATTTAAACAACATGTAAACTCTACCAACTAGCTTCACTAACATTTGATTTATCCAACTCAACCTGCAATCACCTCGAATGTTCCCTCATCCCATCGATAATAAGTTGACTAACATTGTCTTCCCAATGAATCTCCTTAGAAAGATCTCTAAGATGATGGTAGAGAGTATCATATGTTGCATTGTGAGAAAAATTTCATGCCCTATAACTTCCCACCTTCGCATGAGGTGGAGAAATAGTGTGGGGATCAAACCTTGTAAAATGTTAAATAGAAACATGTGTTAAAATGTATAATATTGAAATTTTATATTTAATTTAAAATGTAGTGTTGGATGCAGACCTAGTTAGGGAAAAAGGCTATTTTTGCAGGAGAAGCATGAAAGGAAGAAAGGAGAGTTGGAAGGAAAAGAATACGTTAAGGGGAATCATGCAAGGTGCATGCAAGAAGAACCTACTTGACATTAGGGTTAAGTTTTTTGCAATGTATTGTAATGGCTGATGACCAAGAATATATATAAGTAATACTTAGGACATGGGGGGATGGCAAAGAGATGAAAATGGAGAAGGACAAAGGGAGAGTCCAAAAGTGTGAGAGTTGTAATAACTATACTATTCCATAAGCTAGTGAGAGACCAGAAGCCCGAAGAAGCTTCGATCTTGAGGGTTAGATTATGAGGTTGAGGAGCACAGTGCGATATGATCCAACCTCCACGTGGGGATCGAGGAGCCTATTGAGAGTGTAATATCCAAGATTGTAAACACACACAGTATTGACATATTACTGAATAAATAAATAATCTTGAGGGGAGGCAGGATCTTTGTGGACATATCCGGGGGGGTGAATCATGGTAACACTTGTGTTGTGTGTGATTGAATGTATATTGTCACAATGTTGTTAAGGATGCAATGTTAGATGAATGAATGAAATAACTAGTTAGATATGATATTTCCCTTGGTGAATAGGATGACTTCTCTAATCAGATGTTAGAATGAATAAATAAATATTACAAGGTACCACCATATATCTCCACTCCTTCCCAGGATACAAACACTTGAGTATTTCTGCCACCCATAGATCTATCTCGAGTGAAATTTGCAGGTACACTATGTGTCTTTGCCGCGTTGCTTTCTAGTTTACCAGAGGGACCGATAGTTTTAGAGGGTTTTGTTGGGAACTTGTTAAATACTAGACAGGTTCAATCTATGACAATAAAGAAGCTGAGGATCATAGTAGATAGCCCGACAAAAGTGAAATAATAATAAAATCCAACAAATAGTTACGTTTGTTAGTTGGTTGGAGCAGGTTGAGTTAGGTGAATGAAGAATCTACAATATGAAGAGGCAGCGTCAAAGAATGAGATGGGAGCGACAAATTTCCATCCATTCCGTTCCATTCTTTCCATCCATCCATCCATTTCCATCCATCCATCCATCCGTCCTTTCCTCCTTCCATCCATCCATTCCTCCATCCTTCCATCCATCCGTCCATTTTCCATTCCATCCATCCATCCATCCCTCCATTCCATCCATCCATTTCCTTCCATCCATCCATCCATTCCATCCATTCCATTTCCTCCTTCCTTCCTCCATCCATCTTCCTTCCTTCCATCCTCCATTCCATCCATCCTCCATCCGTCCATTTCCTCCATTCCATCCATCCATCCATCCGTCCGTCCTTCCTCCTTCCATCCTTCCATCCTTCCATTCCTCCTCCGCCATCCATCCATCCATTCCATCCTCCATCCTTCCTTCCTCCATTCCGTCCATCCTTCCATCCATTCCATCCGTCCATATCCATCCATCCATCCTTCCATTCCATTCCTCCGTCCATCCTGCTCCATCTCCATCCATCCATCCATCCATCCGTCCTTCCTTCATCCTTCCATCCTTCCACCGTCCATCCATTTCCTTCCATCCACTTTCCATCCGTCCATCCGTCCATCCATCCATCCATTCCATCCATCCATTCCTCCATCCATCCGTCCTCCATTCCTCCGTCCGTTCCGTCCATCCATCCATCCATTCCATCCATCCTTCATTCCATCCATGTCCATTCCTCCGTCCATCCATTCCATTCCTCAGGTGTTTAGGTTGGTTGATGTTAGAAAAGATGGAATCAGATATCACTAAACATGAAGTGCATCTTGAACACCTTTAGGTTTATTGGGCCATACTGAGTGTAAGTAAGGCTTACTAGTAGATCATGCAAGATTGTAGTAATTGTTAATCTACCACCACCAAATTAGTACGTCAGGTTAAGAGCAACATTAGGACACACATGATACTATGAAATTCATAAAAAGGTTATCGTGAATCCATAACTGGCCAATGGAGAAAGCTGTTGAGAAAGTGGAAGAAGTTTCAGTGGACTGAGGATTGTCGGTGAGGATTGGACACTCTAAAAAGATGGTAACCAAATAATGCCAAGTAGTACAGTTAGGAAAAAGACATTCCATGCATGTAGATGTATAGCGGAACACTTGGAATATATGCAACCGGGGTAGAATTTGACCATCCTATAGCAGCATTTTTTCTAGTAGAAAATTTTGAGTAGAAACAAAATTACAATGACCACCATGGAGAAACTAGCGATGGCCTATGTGCTCGAAGTTCACACATTACTATTTGGAAAACATTTCAAGATGTTTAAAGATCATTCAACTCTCAAATACCTAGACAACAAGCCAATGTTGGGAGGGAAGATATGTAGATGGATATTAATATTACAAGAATTTGACTTAGTGATAGTTATTGAAGGAAGTTGAATCGGGGACAACCTGATCACTGATATAATGGAACCTCTACAGATCTAGGGACAAAATTTCACGTGCATGGGTTATTTTAGGTCCAAGCAATGATGAATGTTACGTGGGGCATGTTTAATGCCGATGCAGGGGACTGCATACAAAATTCAACACATCCGCAGAGAAGAAAAATTTGGTAGTTAGAGCTTCAGACTATCAATTGATTGCGGGCACTTATAAAATATGGGTGGAGACAACATCTTGAGAAGATGTGTACTAGAACAGCGTGAAAGACCTAGGATTTTAGCAGAGGTCCATGAGGTAATAACATGACATTATGGATACAAAGCTATTACTGCAAAATTATTAGCGCATGGTGTCTGGCTGTTCATAGATATTCAAAAGACTACTACCGGAGATGTGATGTGTGTCATAGGGTTGGTAAACCTAATAGATGGGATGAGATGCCCCCTAAAAGATACAAGTATGCCATGTATTTGACAAAATGGAAATACGATTTTGGGGCGAATTAACCTAATAAGGATGAGCAAGGTATATTGTTACTACTTTGACGAAAGCCTTTAACAATATATGGGAAGAAAAACTGAGTAAAGGTGTGGCGTAGAACAAAAACACTTCTTGTTTGAGAAAGTGATCACTATATTTGGATGCCAAAGAGTTTTGATGAGGTGTCCAAGGCACTCACTTCGTGCTAACACTATTAAGGATGGCAGGGTTTTGGAAGTCTATCTACAAAAGTACACCATATCATCCCTCAAAAGCAAATGGAACAATGTAAGACTTTAATAAGATCCTAGAGAATGCAGCCAAAGATCTTGCAATGTCAACATGGAATGGGACTTGAAGGCTGGAAACATACTATGGACATACTCAGGACCACATGCTTAAAGCAATTGGCAGGTGAGCCACCATTGATTGGTGTATGAACAGAAGCATTGGTTCATTTGAGTTTTGGTACCTAGTACCTATATTCACAAGACATGTGAGGAAATGAGGCACAGTACAAGAAAGGCTAAGTCAAGCTGATGATCATGGAAGAGTAAAGATTCTATGAGGGTTTCACCAAGAGGTACAAAGAAGGGACTTGGCATGATAGACATATCAGAGGAAGAATTTCAAGGGAGGAGACCTAGTTTTGGTGTACGGCGGTAAATCCCTCTCAACATCTAGGGAAACTTGAATGCATTGGTTAGGACCATATATAGAAGTAAGGATTTCCACGGATGGGGCTGGCCGATTAAAGGATTTGGGAGGAACATATGCTTAAGGAATGATCAATAGAGTGTTGAAGTTGTATAGGGATAGTCGACCTCCTACCACTTAAAAAAAAAAAATGGAGCAGGACAACAAAGGTTTAGCATTACAACAACGGAGGTTACTTTCCCATCATAAGACAACAAAAACTAAGAGAGTAGAAGGGTAGTGCAGGAGAAGAAAATAAAAATGTCACATGAACCGTGAAACTACTTATAGTGTGCACTTGGAAAAGTTGGTGCATGCAGGAAAAAAGGACAATGGTGAGAAAAATGAAATTAGAAAAATAGGTTCTGAGAAGCGGGCACCAACTGGCAGCGTCTATCAAAATTGAATTTCAAGAACGTTTGATGCGACGTTGCATGAATCACAACAATTGGAGATGGCAAGGGAATTTTGATGTTCTAGTAGATACATATCATCATGTAAAACCATAAACCCTATTTTTCATATGTTCTAGTAGATATGTTAATAGTTCCAAGTTTCATATTCGTATTTGGAATCAAGGTACAACGCAAAGTATCAAATTTTAATTTCTAAGTTACGATAAATAAATATGAGAGAAATGAATGAAGCTTGTATTTTATATCATCTAAAGAGAGCGAATGTATCTTTGCGAAGAATTGGCATACTATGTCGACGAGAAAAAAGTTCATAATATAGCTAATTAAGTCATAGAAATATAATCTTGCCTGTGAATGGTGTTACATGGTTTTGCAAAGTGTATGAATTATATGGTGCAATGTAGTGTAGTCTATATAATAAAGAGAAATCTCTATGCCAAACCTCAAAATGGATAGTACCATATATTATTGTTCATAAGACAAATATTCTTTCTATGTTTCCTTTGTGGTGATTCAAGCCCTCAGTACACATGTTGCATGACAATGAAATGTAACAATTTGACTATTGAATGATAGTGTTATGTCACCAATGGTTAAGGAAAGAATATAAGGTTCTTAGGTCCTATTTAGATCTTCTTAGGATTGTTGCATTATAGTTACATGAATCATGAAAATGACAAAAGACTTATGTAGCGGATATTATTTTGGTCTTTCTATGGGACATTTATGCCATTAGTATGTTTTGTACAAAATAATGGATCTTTGGGACTACACCATGAGTGAGCAGGAATAAGGAACAAGGAACAAGGAATGAGAAACAAAGAGCGTAGAACAAGGAATAAGGAACAAGGGAACAACAGGAACAAGGAGCGATGAATTGAACTAGGACTAGACACCAACAACGGTGACACATGAGACTAGGGGCCAATGTTGAAAGTTTTCAAACAGTTTATGTGTGCATTGAAATTTGACATGGATGAGCTATGCATGACTTGATATGGGAGGGTTTCTGGGCCCAAATTTGACTCACACAACCACTTTCTTCCATCACATCGGTCATTATGTAAACCATAAACCCTAATTTTTCTTTCAAAGTACACACAATTTGGTTGGCCCTTAAGTTTTAAGTTTTCATTAGTCTTTCTTTATTTTTCTTTAGGGTTCTACATTAATGTATACCACAATGTCCGTGTGTCATAGTTGTGATGAAAAAAATCCCTCTTTTTGCTGATTTCTTAATCAATGCCATAAAAATACTCCATAGCCAGTACTAGATCACGGGGCAGTGTGTAATGTCAAGCAATTTTACAAGAAACAAAGAACCTTGAGGACTGTACTAGGGATGAATAAAACAAGTGACGCCTGTGAATGGAGACCAGCAGTTGAAAGTTTTCTCAAACTATTTACATGCAGAAATTTGGTATGGATAGAATATTCTGCATGTAATGATATGGGAGGTTTTACGGACTCAGAATTTGACTCACCACCCACTTTCTTCCATCATCAATTCATCATATGAAACCATAAACCCTAACTTTCAACAAAGAGTACATAATTTGGTTGATGCAAGTTTTAAGTTTTCATTGGTCTTTCTTCATTTTTATTTTAGGTTCTACATTAATGTATATACAATGTTGTCATATTTGTGATGAAAAATACCTCTTTTTCATTTATTACTTAATCAACACCATAAAATACAAGAGGTGAACACAATGAGCAATGAATGGTGCCAACGTTTAAATTTTCAAACTATTTACGTATGCATTGAAATTTGTGTATGGATAGACTATTCACATGCCTTAACGATATGGGAGGGTTTTGGACTCAAATTTCATATACACCCACTTTCTTCCATCATATCATCATGTAAACCATAAACCCTATTTTTCATATGTTCTAGTAGATATGTTAATGATTCCAAATTTCATATTTGTATTTGACTCAAGGTACAACTAGCTTGCAAAGTATCAAATTTTAATTTCAAGTTGATAAACCAAATATGAAATGGATCAAAGCATCATTTGATATCATGTAAGAGAGAGCGAATGTAAATAATCTTGCGATGAATTAGTTCTCTTATCGACGAAAAAAATTAGTTGATAGTATGTGTTACAGCATGTGGTTTTACACCAAAGAGTGTGGGATTATATGGGTGCAGTAATTGTAGTCTATAAGAACAATCTCTATGCAAAACCTCAAAATGGATATTACCATATCTTGTTCATAAGACAAATATTCTTTGTATGTTTTTCTTTGTGGTGGCTCAAGACCTCAGTACACATGATGCATGACAATGAAATGTAACGAATTTGACTATTGAATGATAGTGTTATGTCACCCATGGTTAAGGAAATAACATAAGGTTCTTAGGTCCTATTTTAATCTTCTTATAATTGAGATTAGTTACATAGTCCTTGAAAAATGACAAAAGACTTATGTAAGCCGGATATTTAGTCTCGATGTGGGACATTTTATGCCATTAGTGTGTTTTGTACAAAATAATGGATCTTGGGGACTACCCTTGGTCAAGGAGCTTGAACAAGGAACAAGGAACAAGGAATGAGGAACAAGGAACGAGGAATAAGGAACATAAATTGTATTAGGACTAGACAACGACAACAATGACCTCATGTGAATGGAATGCTTGTTGAAATTACCAAAGCTGTTTATGTATGCATTGAAATTTGTCATGGATAGACTATTCCAATGCATTAACGATATGGGGAGTTTCACGGGCTCAAATTTGACTCCACACACCCACTTTCTTCCATCATCAATTCATCATGTAAACCATAGACCCTAATTTTCTTTCAAAGTACACACACAAATTTGGTTGACTCAAGTTTTAAGTTTTCATTAGTCTTTCTTCATTTTTCTCTTTCAGGTTCTACATTAGCAGTATATACAATGTATCTATGTCTGGATTGTGATGAAAAATCCCTCTTTTTAGCTGATTTCTTAATCAACACAATAAAAATGCTCCCTTACGATTACTAGATCCGGCGACATGTGTGTTGTCGAACAGATTTTACAAGGAACAAGGAACTAAAATTTTATGAGGACTAGAACAGAACCAGGTGAAAGGCATGAATGCAGGGCCAATGTTGAGGTACTTTTCAAGCTGATTTACATGCCTAAAATTTGACATGGATAGACTATTCACATGCCTTAACGATATGGGAGGGTTTCTAGACTCAAATTTGACTCACACACCCACTTTTTTTTTTTTTTTTCCATCATCAATTCATCATACTAATATAAACCCTAATTTTCTTTCAAAGTACATAGTTTGGTTGACGCAAGTTTTAATTTTCATCAGTCTTTCTTCATTTTTCTTTGGGTTCTACACTAAATGTATATACATGTATGCGTGTGTCATAGTTGTGATGAAAATACCTCTTTTTCATTGATTTCTTAATCAACCTGCGCCAAGAAATACTAGAGGCTGAACCAGAAACTGTGACATGTGTGAATGGGCCCAGCGTTGAAATTTTTTCAAACTGTTTACGTATGCATTGAAATTTGACATGGATAGACTACTCACGGACGGGATGAAGTTGGATGGTGGTAGGTGGGATGGGGTGAATCCACTTTCTATGCAATTCTAGTAGATATGTTAGTTAAATTTCATATTTGTATTTGACTGAAGGTCCTACTATCTTACAAAGTATAAAATTTTAATTTCAAGGATTGATCCTAGTAGTTCACGTGAAGCGGCATTTGGGAGACCCAATATTTGCCACAATATCCACGACATAACGTCACAAGAGCATCGAAATAGCCATTGCAAAATGACCCAAATTTGCTAGTGAACCATATATATAATATAATGTTACATTTCTTTAAAATAATAATAATAAAATATATCCATTCTATTCTCTGATGATGTTCAATGTTGATGTTTAAATCATGTACATAACAAAGTTAAATACATTATCTTTTCTCATCTTTTTTTAAAGGAATATTGATTCTTGAACATTTATCTACGTGTCGTTTTTATTGAAAAATAATATTGATCTCTAAATTTCAAAGACGTGCTTCAAAGTGGTTGCAAGCTTCTACAACCTCTTTTAAGATTTCTTTAAAACAAGTTAAATTATCAATACAACAACTTTCCTTGTTTCCAATATTGTATTCATTGTTGTTTGTAGTGAGCAATGCAAAATTACTTCATAAATCATACAATCTATAATGTTCTTAAAAAATGTAGAACCTTATCATGAAGTTTGTTGTGGAAAGTCAATATTTATTTACCTAAAGTAGTGTCCTCACTTCAACCATAATGTTGAAAGCTATTATCACTTAATATTTCAATACAATGTTGATTTTAGTGGTCACTTATTATATAAATTCTAAACATTGTAGCATCAATCATACCAAAAAACAAAAAGTGATATTTACGTCATCATCTATCCTTGAATTGATAATGAATATGCTAAAAAAATGATTAATTGTGTGACAAATTGATACGAATTTTGTGTGTTGGAGCTACCACAAGGGATTCTAATATATGAGAGTAAATATCTTGAGGACCAAAATCATTTATCCTTCTTCCACATAGGAAAAGATTCAATCCTCATTTGTATGTTGAAATTGCATGGAGGGGTGGTCAATTATGGCATGTTATAGCTTTATTTGGTCACCGCTAACCTTGGATTCCTTGTTGGCCAAGATAATATCCATTTCCTATCTTTGTTCCACATGAAAAATATGATAAATTGATTTTTTCCTCATACATGTGCTCTTCCTTTGGGTAGTGTGTAGGTATATACATGTTTCCTTTAATAAAGGCATGGGTGTCTTCCAAAAATTGTAAGAAATAATAAATGTGAATTAATTATGGGTTCCTTTGTTGGGTTTACAGGTTCTGTACACCTGTAAAACCCTAATTCTTGTTACCAGTGACCTTAACCAACTTTTGATACTAAACCCTAATTCTTGTTACCAATGACCTTAACCAACTTTTGATAGTATCAATAGGGTTCAAATTTTGGACAAGGGGGATTGGCCATTCTAATACCCTTATGTTGGAGCATTATCCCAAACATTGTCCTTGGATTTTTATCACCAATCCCTTCTGCAAAAAACCTTGTTTCGAGGATTGACTCTCTTGCAATTTGTCTTGATAAGGTCCTAAATACTCCAAGCTTCTTTAAAAATATGCATAATAGAAATAAACAACCTTCCTCAAACTATTAAAATCATCTAATATCAATGAAGACGAAACAATAAAACTTGTAACTAACTAATATTAATTAACATCAGGTGGTTAATTCCTCCTGAAATCATGCTATCAATACTCAAGTAAATTGCAACATAGTTTTTTGGGGGAAGCAGATTGATCTTCATATTTTAATTTAATGTGAAAATACAACTACAAATATATGAAATAATACATGATATGTTGTTGGCACCTTTGTCAGTAGAGTTCAGGTTCCTCCTACTTGGACTACATATAGAATTCAACTCTGCTTCAAACTCCTTGCCTTATGTGCATTGGAAAATCAACAAGGATTTAGATCCTAGTGTCTAAGCAAGAGAGTCAATCCCAAAAACAAGGGTTTCTACAAAAGAAACTAGTCATAAAAATCCAAGGCTAAATTCTCAATATAATTCTCCAGCATAAGGGTACTACAATGGTTGGTTCCCTTTCTCCAATATTTGAACTCAATTTATACTATCACAAGTTGGTTAAGTTTGTTGGCAATAATAATTAGGGTTGTACAGTTGCACGGATCTCGTAAACCCCGATTAGGAGTGCATAATTAATGTTCATTTTTTACTTTTTACAATTTTTGGAAGACACCCTGCCTTTCTTAAAGGAAACACACAGGTACCCGTGCATTTCTCAAAGGAAGAATGTGGGTATGAGGCAAAAAAAAAATTTAACATATGTTTCGTGTGGATAAAAGATATTCAATGGATAATATCTTGGGAAACACAAAATCCATGGTCACTGGTAACCAAATAATGTTATAACACGAGGTGCTTTCAACTTCCAAACACATGTCCTTTAAGGAGTTGGTTAAAAAAAGTCTTCAACTACAAAGAACAAAAAATCCTACTCAAAGAAAAAAAAATCCATTTAGAGGCCCTTTGTGGTGGTTTAAGGCCTTATTCATGTCCTTTGAACCAAAAAAAATCATTTGGATTCCAATACCTTTAACTTCTTCCTCCAACCATTATCAAATCTTGAAGACACATCCTTGGTGCACAAAACCTCCTAAAGCACCCATCTGTTGTTCAAAGGCCAAATACTCCTTGTAGTGGGTCTTGTGGTCATTTGAGACTTTCATTTTGGGTATAAGGCCCTTTTTATACTCCCTCAATAATGATCAAAGCCATGAGATCCATTCCTAGTTCATAAGACCTCTCAATGATGCCCATATCCCACTTGTAGGCCAAAGGACTCCTTTGAAGGCCTCCTATGGTGGTTTGATACATTTGTAATATATTAGATCCCTAGAAGCTTAATTTAGGGAAAACATCCTTTGATTTTCTCTCTTAACCATGGTTAAGGCCCCAAGAGCCGTCATGAGTGCACAAAAGTTCATGTTGGATCACATATCCCACTATGGGGGGAATATATTCCCTCTAGATTGTTTGTGTGGTGGTTCTAGGTCTCATATATGGCCCATTTTCCCCACTAGTTCCATTTAGAGCATAAATCACTTATTTTTCTACCTCATTCATTATCAAGGTCTCAAATCCCATCCCCGGTGCTCAAAACCTCCTCATGGCACCAATATCCCACTCAAAGGTAAAATCCTCAATCATGGCCCATGAACCCTATAAGATTAATTTAGGGCCTTAGGCCCTTTGTCTCTCCCCTACCATGGTCAAATCCCATACCTAGTGCTAAAACCGTCATAATGACACCCATATCCCACTTAGAGTACAAATATTCACTCTAGAGGGCCCACAAATGGTTTGAGGCATCATTTCTATCCTCATCATAACCCATGTTCTTATGAGCATCATTTACCTCCCAAGGCCCTAATTTTCATCCCTTAACAATGGTTAAGGCCTTGAGATCTATCCCTACTACAAAAAACATCATATTGACTCCCATATTCCACTTGAAGGACAAAGATATCCTTTAGAGGCATTGTATCATGGTTTCAAGCCTTGTTCATGGCCCATGAGCCAAACAGGTTTCATTTATAGTCGAAATCTTTAAATTTCCTCCCTTGAACATTAATTTCCTTAAGACCCACCCTTGTTGTGAAATTAATGGCTATACTATCTTACTCAAAGGGAAAATATTCCTCGTAGAGGCCCTTTGTGATGGTTTAAGGACTTGCTCATGACCCTCAAACCCTATAAGATTCATTTAGGACTACGGAACTTATTTTTCTCCCATGAACATGGTCAAATCCATGAGACCCATCCATAGTACACATAATCTCATAATGGTGTCCATATGCCACTTTGATGCCCAATATCACCTCTAAAGGGCCTATGTGGTGGTTTGAGGCCTTGTTTATGGCCCTTGAGATGTGGAAGTTTCATTTATATGCTAAGGTATTTGTTTTCCTTTATTCACCATGGTCAAGGCCCCTAGACCCATCTCGTGGGTGTAAAAGATATTTAATGATGCCAATATCCTAATGGGAGTCCAAATATCTCCATTAGAGGAATCATGTGATGATTTGAGGCCTATTCATGGCCCCTGAGCCCTACAAGATTAATTGGGCTTAAGAACTTTGTTTTCCTCCTCAAATGATGATCAAGGCCCTGAGACCCATCCCTAGTTTGGAAAACATCTTAAGGGTGTGCATATCACTATTAGAGGCCAAAGATTCCCTTTAGAGGGCCTGTGTGGTGGTTCAAGGTATCATTCATGGTGCAAATCCCTAAAAGATTAACTTAAGTTCCTAAGGCCTTCTATTTCCTCTCCCAACCATGGTTAAGGCCCTCAAACCCATCCCTATAGCACAAAACCTCACAAATGAGACCCATAACCTACTCAAAGGCCAAAGGCCCCCTTCATAGGGCATATGCGTGGTGGTTTAATACCTCTTTAATGGGCATAGGATAAATAGACAATTCATTTATGTCTCAAGGTCCTTGTTTTCCTTCTAAGACCTTGTTCAAGGCCAAGACCCATCCTTGTTGCACAAAACCTCTTAATGGAATACATATCCCACTCAAAGGTCATAGTTACCTTGTAGCCTAAGGGTCCCTCTTGCCTAGCATAGATTTTCTTCCCACGAGCTTCACATTGAGATAAATCATCATATTCCTCATGAGCATTGTATTTTCCAGATCCAATCCTTAGAGATTGAGACTAAGGGCCATTTTGTATTTCATTGCTCTCCCTACTATGAGATTAGAGGATGACTCTTTTGTCTTTCTGTGAGATACGTTTGAATTTCATTCATGACTTATCGAAGAACTTTGAGAGATGTTTGAGTTTCATTCGTTTTATCCTTGAAGGTTAGCAATGGTGGGAAGGTAGGGGTGGGTGTTAATATATGGGTGGGTTGTAATAGTAATTAAAAAATATAATATATGTATTATATATATATAATATAAATAAACATAAAAATAAATTATAAATATAATATAAAAATAAAACATAAAAAAAAACAAAAAAAATAAATAAAATTCATTAAAAATTAAACATTTAAACTCACCATCGTGCATGAAGATCAGAGGAGATATTGGTGGCCTGTTCCAAATCATTTCTAGGAGAGAGCTCGCACAGGGAGGAGAAGACAGAGCCTGGTCGAGGTAGAAGAGAAAGCCGTCGAGCTGGGATAGTTTACCATCTCGCGAAGAGAGAGTCGGCGAGAAGACAGCTTGAGGCAAGGACATAGCTTGAGGTGTAGGAGCTAGGTCATGTCGACAGACAAATCGAGGCAAGGATATAGCTTGAGGTGTAGGAGCTAGGACACGTCGGAAGAATGGAGCACAAAAAAATAGGGGTAAGAAGTTTTTCACTTGGCCTGAGTGATTTTCGATTATTACAGTATTCATTTTTTTGATTTGTTAGAGACTCATTGTTTTCTTGTTTCCAAATCTGTTTTTTTTTTTTTTCTGTACAGTGTGAATTGTGGGGAGGTATTTAGGGTGAGTTTGGAATTTTCATCAATAGAAATAGTGTTGATTTTGATGCCAGATTGCAGTCAAATGGCCCTAATTTGGATGCCCTTCAGGTTTGTTTTCTTGCAACATCTCTATACTGGCCTTTCTCGGGTTATCATTTGTATTGGTAGGTGATTCACATTTGTTTGGAACCATAATGACAACCTCAATGACATCGTCTATTACTGCCAGGGCATTTTGGTCACATAGAATGATCATTGTGGGGAAACCAACAATCCCAATCTTTGCAAATTTCAAAACCCTTCAATTTCAGTGTTGTCATGTACATTTCAAATATTAATGATCTAGAACTTTGGTGGTGAGAGGAACTAGTATTGAAACACATGTTTTACCTTATCCCAATTGTTGGATGCTTCTTTATGTGTGGTCCACCATTTAGCATGAGCACTTCATAACACAACATCTAAAGCTAAAATCACTTGTTCCATAGGAACTTCCTATTCTATTATATCCATAAAGTATTCAACATCATTATTTCCATCATATATTAGGGGATTTTGGAACTCCACATTGATCCGACACACTACTTTCACTAAAATAGGGTCCCTAGAAGACAACTTGTGGTTGCATTCCTACTAGTTTTGCATGGCATCCTGAATATCATACTCAAATGAACATACATTGCACCAAATCACAGTTCCATTAGAAGTAGATTTAACATACTAATCCTTCATGATACAAATTACATTATATATTTGTTTAATCATCAATCCATCCATTAAATCATTCACTGACTCGGTGTAAGTATGCCCTTTGATTGGGTCAATACACTAAGTCACTTAGATGCCTTTTGAATCAAAATACATTTCCATTATCTTGAGGTTGATTATGGAATTATTTTCATTGGCCCATTCAATGATCAATGATCAAAAGGTTGATTATGACATACTTTCCTCTTTGTCCTAAATACCACCTATTTCCTCGAACCGTTCATCTTTGATTATCCCCCTTTAGTTCATTGTCTTGATTAGGGATGAATTCAATATGGCATTCCTTAGTTGAGAATATTCACCACTCCCTTGCTATATTCCCTAAGAGGTTATATTTGGCGGTTGCATCCTATAGCCAATAGCTATAAGGTCGCCTTCATTTCCATGAAATTTCCTTCCTCTCAACGCTCTCCTCCTACCTTCGATGGTGCTTAATTAACGTTGTTTTCTTATGTTCATTTTCCATCCCTATGCTAACATTTTCACCTCATGCCTTCAACAATGCCTTTCTAGAATCAATGACACATGCCCTCACTAATGTCACCTTATGGATAATTTGTACGTCACGATGACCATAGATAGATCTAGTTGAATACCAATGAACATGTAATATGACTATTTTTCATTATTTTTGAACCATCAACATAGGATTATCAATGGTTAGCTATCAACATGTTCAAAGCACTTTTCTAGTGGGATTTGTTTATTATAATAGTTTTGGTCTTGTTATCCCCGATTTGGGATAACTAGGATATCATGTCTCGAGGCCCACAGGTCCTAAACATGGAGTACCGAGAGATGGATTGACTTGAGCATGGCCCTAGAGGGCCCATCCTTATTTTATTTCATCAGATTCATCTTGTCAACAACAACAACATCCATCACCATCGACCTGGTCTTGTATTGGAGAAGGCTCTTGCTCCATGAGGTAATTGGTCCTGGTATCATGGTATGTGTCACTTTTGATCATTATAACCTTTATATATATGCATCTTACTCCTTTTATCTCTAACGACTACTTGGATCTTACATAAACCCACTTGAACATGATTGGAGGGATTGACAAGGTGTCCTAGCAAGCCTGTACCCATAGGTTTTGGTTTGCCACTGGGGGGATTTATGAAGAGCCATTGTCCGCTCCCATCATATCATCACTTTTTCATCTTATCTCTTGCTCATTTGTCCCATTCCCCTAGTCCAGGCATTAGGATGATCTGTTTGTGGGGTTTCACCTTATCTCGTGGGAAGAAGGGGATAAAGGCCCAGAAGTGATCAAAATCTGGACCAGGGGTCAAATTTTAGCTCAAAAATCAATGTTCTCGGAATTGCTTCAAAACGAATGGGTGTGTAGCCCTCGTCATCACGAATCCAACGCAACTCATTTTGTCTCAAATGGACGTCGGGAGCGAGAGATATAGTGATTTGTTCGTCGAGTCAAACAGGCAAATTTTTTTATGCTGACTGGACAGTCCGTACAGGATGATGTGTCAGGGTCGTACAGACTGTACAATGACGTGTCAGGTGATGACATGGCAAGCAATTGTTGGTTTACAACTGTCGAATCAGATGTCGACACGTGGCAGTTTTCTGAGCAATGATTGGGTGCCACGTGGCCCAATCGCGGGCTGCCACGTGGCACCCCAATTTTGGTTTTGTTTGTCAAAACATTTTGGAGTCCATGGGGTTCGACCCCCAAACCTCCCACCATATAGCGCCTTCGCATAACCGTCTCGACCAATAGACCACGAGTTGTTTCTTATTATATATATGGGTTTAAAAGTATTTAAAGTTGCAATTTGTTTTGTTTGGCGGGGGGTCGGGCCGGGGATTAGCCTCGACCCATGGTCATATCATTTGTTATATGACCGTATATATATATGGCGCGGGAATATAAACCATAACCCAAAACCACGGTCATATGGGATATATATAATATGACCGATGTTTAAATAGCGCGCGGGGTTCTGTTGTGTTATATGTGACCCGTGGTTTTGTTCCACATACATGTGACCGATGGTCTTATTGTGCACGGGGGTTACGACGGATGGATCCCCTGGTCACGAGGGTTTATATATATGCTGCCATGTGACCATGTATGGAGCGCGGGGGGAGTTACACCGTTATAACCATATTAACCACTTTTTATTATAAGCGCGAGGTCATGTTATGACTCATACGCCCAGGTGCTAGGCGGTTAGGGGTTGGTGCGCCCTTAAACATCCTACAGTTTTCACCGTTGGTGCGGTTGTGCCCGATGCCAGGTTTTTTCACTTAAATAAGCATGTGTGCCAAGTTCATTAGAGAAGGGTGCGTTTTGTAGATGCAGAGACAACAAGCTTGAAGGAGGAAAATGGCAGGAGGCCTATCTTCCTCATCTTTTGGCCGATTGAGGTGCCGTAAAAGCCCAACTAGGGGTTTTGGGACATCCTGAATCCATTGGAACTATTATCAAGGCCATTTGAAGACTTATTTTGCAGGATTTTATCCATTGAAGTTTCAGCAAGCTCTAGGGAGTTTGAAGCCCTCATTGATGGAGGACATGTGTTGGTGAGCCTATGTTTGTTTTCTGTGATTGAATAATCATTTTTGGCTAATTATTATGCTCTGAACACATTGGGACCGGTTTCAGAGGATTTTGAGGACTTTTACAGGTGTCTTTGCCAAAAATAAGCTCAGGGAAGCTTATGGCCACATGTAGAAGAGGTCATGCCTGGATGAGCCATGATCCGTTTTCAGAGTTCTATTAGTCATTTTTGGGGTTTTTATGTGTTCTGATCTCAATGGTACAGTATTTTTTTCCATTGGAGTTGAGAAGCATCTTGTAAAAGAACTTTTGATGAATTAATCCCAGAGAGCCAAGTCCATTGATGGAGGCTCAAGGAGATGTAGCCCGGAGGGGGGTGAACTCCTTTATCATGTTGTTCATGTTGTGAGTTTGATGGTTTATTTGCTGCAAGTTGTGTTGCTGTGTATTTATTCCAAGTACATATTTAACCATCTAAAAGAACATTTCCTCACACATAAGCATTTACAAGAAGATACATGAACTTAACACATAAGTTTA
>SNQJ01S0082885.1:33473-68520 GCA_010110895.2 Picea sitchensis
TAAATTCAATGATTAAAATAAACATTCAAAACATTACATGATCTACAATACATAAATAAATTGAGTACCTTGATGATTTATATTATATTCCAACCTCCATAGGTGAGGTGTCATTCTTTGTGGTTTTAAACAAGTCTCTTCTTTCCCATTGAAAAGATGTTTTTCAGTAGTACGATACCTATGGTTCTTAGGGAGGAGGTGCCTATACTCATCAAACACCACCTTTCCTAAACTTTGTGAATGATTATACTTCATCTTAGGACCACAAACTAGACATGCAAATTTTCCCTTTGTTTGAAGACCTACAACAAATGGATTAATGTCAATTATACGATGAGATTATTTAAAAATTAAACATGCACCATGATAACATTAAAAAATTATATAGTATTAAAGAGCAATATTAGAATGCTACATACCAGAAAAATGTGTTAGTCCAGGGGCGTCATGAATTGTCCATAAAAGTATTCCACATAATTTAAATTTCTTCTCCCCGATTGGTTTACATATGTCATACATTGTGATGCCAACCCATAATTTTAGTAGCTCGTCGATAAGAGGCTCAATATATACATTCATATATTTAACCTGGTACTTACCTAATTGTTTGAAATTACACATAATTACTATAGGAATGATATCATGTATATATAAGTAAATAAATAAACAAAAGATATTATACAAAAATTGAAACAAATGAAAATGTTACATTCAAAAACTTAATGTAAACAAATACTTGGAACAATCATTGTCAACATTATGTGCTCTCTCTTTATTAACATCCAAGGAGGAATGTTATTGTTGATAACAAAAATAGGCCACACTGAGTAAATACACCTAAGCTCTCCGAATGGATTAACATCGTAAGCTACCAATGAAAGCCTAACATTACAAGGTTCATCTTTGAAATTTGCCCATTTTTTTTCAATTTCCCTAAATCCAGAACCATCGGAAAGAATTCGAAGAACACCATCTCCACTTCTGTTACATGCATGGTAATCCATAAATAGTTCTATGCTTTCACACTTGAACAATCGCTGCAAACATGGAATTATGTGAATATGATGAAGAACATTTCGGGCCACCCATTTTGTTACTTGATCGGTTTGATATCTGTTGATAAGACATTGTGGACATTCTATTTTCAAAGCATGTTGTCCATAATATATAATATGATCATTAGGACATGCAACTATATTTTGATAATCCATTCCAATGTCTTTCATAATGGCATGCAAACCTCGATATGTGCAAGGTAAAATATTTGACGATGGTAACAAAAATTCACCTAAAAATCTACAACATAACAAATAACTAGTTAATGTAAAGAATATTAATCGTAAAAATTTCATTATTATTTTACACAGTAATTAACACTAAAAAAAAATAGAAAAAAATCAACATTTATGTATAATATGAGATTAAACATATTACATACCTTAGGATCTTTGTCATACAAGTGTTCGACAAATTATTCATAACCTTTAAGTTCACTAGCAGCAATGTAGCAGAGAGAAGATTTTCTCTTGATCCTTCATAAATTTGTTTATTTTCCTTTTCTAATAGAGGTTCATCATAAATACCAACACTGTCCCCATCCTCATCCGAATGCGAAAACAAATCTTGGATCATTTGATTTGTCCCATCATCTTCTTCCATGAGATCCTCATTTGCTTGGTCATGTTCCTCAGCTTGTACAACATCATTTCTACTACTACTTGGTGCAATATTCTGCAGAAAGTTAGAGGGCAACTCTAACTTTATAATTACAAACAATCATGCAAAATTAGTTTATACTATAACAAACATTCAAACAATATATATACATATATAAAATTGACAATATAAAAACAGATAATGAATATATAGCTCACTACCATGGGACAATATGCATTCGATCCACCATCAATGTGCCCATATTTCCTACAATGTTTTCTAGTTGTTGCTATTAAAATTCGTACGGGACGTATGAGGAAACATTTTTTGCAAGGGAAATAACATCTACCATCACCATTTTCACCCACTTTACTTTTTTCCCCACCTCTAATTATATTTTGCGACATTCTTCTGCACAACTTCCACACAAAAATACCCTTTCGGAACCATCGTTTTTATAGCAATATTATTGCAACATCTTTAAATCATAAAATATTTATAGGTCACCGTCTTCGAAACTGCGACGAATAGTGACCTATAAATATAAAAAATAACTAGTTATATTTAGGTCACTTTGTCAAAGAGTATAACGGTTATAACAGTCATATCGTCGCTCTTGCGATGAAATTTGACCATATCAATTTAGACTTTGTCAAATAGTATAACGGTCAATATGGATAGTATCAAAGAGTGTAACGGTCAATAGTTAGCGTCGCTCTTGCGACGAATACACACGTTCGTCAAAATATAGACGATAGTCCACTATCTTCATGATCGTCGCAAAACAGACGAAAGTTTGATTCTGTCAAGAGAGCGATGAATACGGGCTGGATTTAGAACAAAATTGAAAAATTGAACCATTTCTCTTGAATTTTGCGACGAAAGAGTACTTTCGTCGCAAGTAGTCATCGCAAATTTTTCAATATGTAGTAGTGTGGTGATGCTAGCCTTGGGGAGGATCTTGTCGGTATGGTATTTTGGTTATTGATGGTGATGTACTGGTAATATCTTGGACTGAATTCTTCTAGAGAAAGGTTGTTGTGTTTTCTCCCAAGTTTGGGTTTCTCGGCATAAACTCGTGTGTTCTTGTGTTGTGTTCTTGTGTCTATTATGTATGGTTAATATTTCTAGATCTTGTTATTTTCGCTCCATTGTTATAGTTGAGATTTTCAGTGTATATTTATTCTATGATAATTGATGTATGAAAATGAATCTTGTTATTAGTCATAAGGTAATAACTATCAGATCTGAGAATCATGTAAACACCAACAAAACCTCAATGTGCTAAATTTACTAGATTCAAATGTAAACTTTGAAGACAATACCCGACCACCATTGAACCAAAATGATAAAATATTAAGAAAGATGGGCAACCTTAGAACTTTGAGTGATATTTTTGGCAGCAGAGACCCAATTCTATGCTTTGTTACCCAAATTATAGAAATCATTATTCAAATAATTACCCAATCCAATCGGGCATTATACAATATTACTCTTAGTGAGAGAGAAAATGTTGTCTTAAATTTTTAAAAAGAAAAAATATAAGTTGACTTGATCTAGGTACAATTAAAGTTAGGATAGATTTGTACTAGTTAAGTTGTGTAGTTAATGTGTTATGATCTTACAAAATTTTAAGTTGAAGACATTTGATAACAAATTTTCATTTTGGATAATTATTCTCAAGGACAATTTTTCATATTGGATAAACTCTTTGTAAAATATACAATATTTTAACTGTAATTTTCACTTCATTGATACCATTGTGTTGTCTATCTGTATTTCCATGGAGGTTTGCTTATATGTATTTCCATGGAAGTTTGTTTCATTGTTCTTACAACAAAAATTAAATAGGAATATTAACAATAAATATTTGAATGGGAGGCAAGAATTGATTGAAAACAATTTGCAACTCTCTTAAAGTGCCTGCCAGAAAGATTAACAAAATATGGACTTCAAGCTTTATATAGTCTGTTAATCCATTCCATGAAGAACACTACTGAGTTGGTTTTCTTTTTTTAGATTTAAAAAATTGTGTGGCTTCATGGAATCATCCTATTCCAAGAAGCATTTTTTATTGATTCCATGGAGCCACACAATTTTGTAAATCCAAAAAAAGAAAACCAACTCATTGGAATTTGATAATGACTGCACAATTAAGTTGCCTCCCAATGTCTAGAGGTCAACTGTGAAGAAGACAAAAAAACTACAACTACAAAACCTATCAAATAAATATTATGTGTTCAATGAGCAGATGGGACTACCTCCAATGCCAGTGATCATGCATAAAATTGACCTATTGAATAAATTTTACAAGGCCACATAAATTCGCCATAACAATTCAAGGTTGGCCAAATAAATTGGCCATAACAGTTCAAGGTTGGCCAAATAAATTCATCATTTTTCATTTCAAGTTTCAAGTTTAAGAGTAGAATTAGCATGTGATTAAAGGAAAAGGTGAACATAAAAAGGCAAGAAAAAAGCATATTAATAGTAGATTCATCTAGTTGTAACAATATTACAACAAAAAACTATAAAGGGAAAAGGTGAACATACAAAGGCAAGAAACAAGCATACCAATTGTAGATTCATCTAGTTGTAACAATATTAGAAAAAAAAACTTTATAATGATATTCCAACTTGTTAAAAAAAATCCACTGTTAAAAAATTACAACAGCTCCATGTAGAATATTACATTTAACAATTTCAACTTTCTCATAATCAAAAGACAGAAAAACCACAACTTGCCCATCTTTTATCTCCTACATATGCCATAGACCATATTCCATATGTGAACTTGACTTTGACAAAACATATGCATCTTCATTCATTTCCCTGTATATATGATGAAAAGAGACAACATCAAAATTTGATGATTCATATTTATAGGTTATACTTTTCATAATTTTGAATATCAACAAACTTGCAAAATAAAATTTCACAGTTCAATATAACAAAAACTCATTGTGCAAATATGAAATCTCTGGTATGTGATGTCATCCTCCTGGACCCAAACCTATCTATAATGCCTCCCTACAAAAATTTCATGGCATCCCTTTGGACCCAAACAACTATTTTTCATCGCTCAGGAAGTATATTATTAGTTTGAGAAGAATCTTCAAATAACATCATTAAAAGTATGGCACAACTCATAACATTCATAAAAACGAGCATGCATCATAACAACAGAGTAAGTGATGATCCAAGTAGCAACAACAAAGTGAGTGATGATCCCTGGCTTAGATTGTAGCAAAATTCCAATTACCCCTAGAGAAATGGATTATGGAGTTGGATCTGCAACGTTATTCTTAGGGAGGAACTTGGGAAAATTTTGAATGGTGTGATTATTGATACTCTAATACTACTGTATGAAAATAGTTCCATGTAAATTAGTGTTTTACTATTACACTGAGAGTGGTAAAAGATAGAATGTTTACCAGAGTGAAGGGAAAGTCAGAAAGTGGTTGTATGGTATTTCAGTACCTAGAAATGCTCCACGTTTTTTATCTGAATATTATGGCATAGACTCAGAGGAGGGGAACTTGAGGAGTTATGAGATCCAAATAGTTGGGAGATGGATTTTGAATCTTTACTTACCAGAAGATATTGAAACTTAATAGGATTTTTTGGTCCCTACATATGGATCTTGTGCTTCTAGATATCAAAACAACCTCATACATAGGATGGGATTCTAGACTGATGATTCCTTCTCCAGCCACATTCAGACATGCATGTTCTCTTCATAGAGGTTAAATCAATTCAACCACTTTAAATGTATGTAATGATAGCTTATGACTCCATAATAATATTTCAAGCTCTCTTGGAGAAAGGCTTAGAGAAAAGTTGAGTCTCTCCTCTACATGTGAATAAGCTCTTATTTATCGCAGGTAATCTACATTCTATTGGTCTGTCATGCTCAAATGACTACACGGTTTTGATTAAAAGAATTCAAATGTATCGTTTGAAAGTATTTATGTTCAATTATTATACTTGCATTTTGTAATATCCAGTAGTGAATAAATAAGCATGTATTGTGTGAAACCTTATATATTTGAAATCTTCATCAATTTTGTCTGGCTTAACTATGATCACTTTCAGCTTTGGGCTAGTCAGGATACAAATTGAAACATTAACGACATAACTCCTATGAACTGGATTGTGGAATATGATTGAACAATGAAAATATTCAGCATACAATTCTTTAGTTCCTTTCTTTGCATGCGTTCTTTTGTTTGGATGCACTCTTAAGTCATATAACTTAGATTTTGCATCTATAATTTATTTTGATGATGCCTTTTTGTATTCATTCCTTGATTTTTTTGAATATAAATGATGTTGCTTCAAATTATAATCTTGTAGTTCCTTTATTTTCATGTTGTTTTTCTTTAGTTTGGAATTCATTTTGAAGTCGTTAATTGCATCCATCGTTTCCTTATATGATGTTTATTTGTAATCCTATGATTGCTTTTAATATACCTCATGTATCTTCTACATGAGCATGGTAATGCGTTGCATGGTTCCTCCAAATTGTTATTATGTACATTCTCTAACATCAGCAGTAGAGGCATCTACATTTTCAGTAGAAGTAAATAACTTTCCTCTCTGGTGATCTATTGATGGTTGCTAACTTGCTAGTTCTTATCTTGACTATTTTTTCAAGTATTTGTTATGTTGACAATGCATGCATTGAGTACGTAGAACAAAAAAAAATGATATGAAGTTTTCCAATAATGTGGTCGATATTGGGAAATTACTCTAACCGGGAACAAATGTTGTCTTGTCACTATAGAAATCTATGACTTTTGACTTTCTACGAACTATATATGGAAATAAATTTTCTAATTTGTCTTTCCACCAACCCATGTGCAGATTAAATGCATAAACGATTTCTCGAAAAAATTAATTAAAATTTCAGCCATGGAGGGACATAAATTTAGTTGAGAAGATCGTAGGGAAGATGATCAGAGGAGCTAATAGAAATCGAGAGGCACGGTTATAAACTTATATGTCACAAATTGCTTTAATTTTTATTCATTTTTTCTAGTAATCAAATACCTCACAAATTATTCATATGGCAGGTCCAAGATTGTTGAAACATTCATATTTGGATCAAAAAGTTTGAGTCGTGAGGCAACAAGGCCATTCGATGGTACTTGGATATGATTCAGTTCATTTCCATGGGTGCCCATTTTTCACCATTCACTATAGTCAAAATATGAGAGATATACCTGAACTTCCAACAAAATTTTGTTGTCTAATTGGAATTTAACTGGTTAGATAACATATGGATTATAGACAACTCACAAATGAAATGGCCACTCTAGGTTTATTGAATATATTGATTTAATTTGATGAATTCAGCTTAGGTTTGGCTAAATGGGGAAGTTTGAGACCAAGGAAATACATGCAATGAGGCACAAATAGTTTTAAAGTTGGTAATGGTAACACCAACAATTATTTTAACCAAAAGATTGCTCAGGGTGATAGTTCTACACATTTTTGTATTTAGTTGTTCCCAAAGTTGGTTTTTTAAGAGGGGACATAATATGAAGCATGAGAGAGGTTTTGTGTGTTGATCGTTATGTTTCTCATGGTTTCTCTAGCCCTGAGGCTATGAAAATACTTGAATCATCACACAATGAAGCCCAAGTTCTTGTTTATGAAACCACGGGGCTTGAGCTATGAGTCCTTGGCTCAAATAATGAGACATAATGGGCTCTCCTTCTAATTTGTAGTTCCCCCAACTTTAAATCAACACCCAACTTTGCAAGGTGGTCTACATGATTGTTATTGATCTATGGGGTGTTATGATATTTAATGAAACAAGATTACTTGTAAAGATTTGAAAGCTGCAAAAATATCCTTTTTTTATATATAAGTACTTTCTTTAACTATTAATATAGACAATTATGTACATATAGGAATATTTAACAAAAAAGGTAGGCTGGAAGGAAACTACAACAAACAAAAACATAGTCTAGGCTAGGCCTTAACAACTATTGTCATTGCCAAAATCATAAAGTCCATCAAAATTACCACCTGGACAGACATCAAGGCCATAAAGCTACACAACCATAACACAACCCAATTGGTACATAACCATAGAAACCAGAATGAAGAATGAATTAGAAAGAATAATCGACATACATTTAATCAGAATGAAGAATGGACATGCATTGAATCAGGTGCAACATATCCAAAAGGTAGGTAATCACTCAGTAGATGGTTGGCTAATCTTGGACCTTTTTTTTTTGTAAATAAAAAGTATTGTATTACCTTGCTTTAGCAAAAATTACACATGTATGAGTATACACTAGAGAACACCACCTGTTCTTCCAAAGCAGTGGAAACCAAAATGCATGGACACTATTGTTCATAAACCTTAAAGAGACATCTATCAAAAACATGGGGAATTTCCACCTGTTTTTCCACAAGCGTGGAAACCAGAACAGGCGGTGGACTGAGTGCCCCAACCAACTAGTGAACCAGAATCAAAGTATGTGATGCACAAAAGACTTAACACTAAGACCAGAGAAAAAACATGTCAGAGCACTAGACATGAGGCGAACCCAGGTGTCCATCCTGGTGAAGTTGAAAGACAAAATGTTGGCAACAAGTCAGACATCGAATTTTCACAGGATCGCTTGATAGGGAGTCATACAGGACATCCAAGTGCTTGCTCAGGGAGTCTTGGTTGTGCTGTTGTTCTGCCAAATCCTTGTGCCTCTCAAAAATCAAGACCATTGGTCTTCTATGAACCTACAAGAACTAGGAGTTGGGTGAGCATGCTCTTTAGTGTCGTCTTCTTTCCAGAATTCATCCCAGTTTGTTCTAGGGTCCTCTTCCATGGTAGTAGTGAAAAAATACAAAGGAATTCAACTGTCATCAACAATAGATAAAATAAAAACTCAAAATCCATATTCTCCACTCTGAGATGCAATCTTTCCTTGATTGTTGTTGTCACCCTTCGATTTTCATGAATTTGCCTTTGGTTGCATTGAGCCTTTAGGCCTAATCTCATTGATCACATGGGAACAATCGTCCCTCAAATGCATCCAAAAAGACACGGATTTGTCAGAGCCATTGGAGGGTGAGGAAGGGGCAGCAGTGGCTTTTCCTTTGTCAAGGGAATGGTGGGCCTCGGTTTTCAACCTTTTCTAGCATGAGAGGACTACACTAGTGAGTGGGGGGCAGCTTGAACAATGGGGTTAATGGGCAAAGGAGTAGGTAGGGATAAATTAGGCTAGCCACGATGTTGGGAGACTGTCGGGTGGAAAATCTCTTGCCATCCATCATTTTCAGGAACCTTGGGTTGCAAAGAGACATGAGGAGGAACAGGGATACCAGGGGCTTGAGGAACTTGGAAAGGAGGTCTTTCGAGCCTGGGTTGGACCACTCCCTGCCCAATCCAATTGAAAATTTTGGCCTGAAACAACTAGCCAAGCTCTTGTGAGTCAGCATCAAAATGTATGGAGAACCTGGGCTTTCTTGGGCCTCTATCCCAATTACCTCTCCCTTTGTTTCCTCGGCCATGGCTACCTCAGCTGAAAAAAATCACTCATGCATGCATGATTGATTAGAAAATAGTCTTTTAAATAATCATACATGAAAACTCTTAAAAATATGAAATAGATTTGGCTCAGCAATGTATCAGACTCATGCAATCCAATCCATACAAATTGTTTTATTGTTTCTCAATGAGCAGGGGGTGAATAAAGGGTCTTGGGATATGTGAGGGGTTTGTATTGAGCGAAACATGATATGATGAGGTGGGGGAAATACGGTTATTTCTCAAAGACAACAACAATCAACTACAAACCAAAGAAAACATCATTGTAGTTAAACCAAGACACTACTACTGCCAACTGCTTCAACACAGAATTTTTCTTGACTGTAATCAATTTCAGAACAAGGAGTGAAAAATGAATGTGGGAAAGTGATGGGGTTGTAACTAGTGAAACGTGAAATAATGGTGGGGGAATGAGAGCGGGTATTGTTCATAAAATTAATAAAGTAATCCATATAATCATTATGTCAAAAGGAAATACACCAACCAAATGATCATTGTGACCCAATAACATTTACTGTGTATTAACTAGTTCAATGTTCATAGTTAGATATCTAACACAACACCATCAATAAGACAATATGCATTCCAAAACAATCCGTAAGGGAGTTTTGTTCCTCTTATTCATCCAATTTACATCTTATAACAATTTTCAAATGTATAATAGTAATCATTTCCACTCTGTTAATCATCAAAAATCAACCATTGCCCACACATTACTTGAATCATCAAAAACACTCAAAAGTCGTGTTTCAAAATTGCAATGAAGTTCTATTGTTACTGCAATCGGGTCTGTCATTTAAAATTCATGATATTAGTTAGACATACATAGTGGGAAGCCAACCCATTAATCCATATTTAAATTGCAAAAACCTTGATTCTCATTTAAACAAATAGACAACAGTCATCATTCCAACACTTGCTATGCACAAAATAACTCAATCATGCAAGTGTAATTATGTCATTGTACAAGCCCAATTCAACGTGAATAAAAAATGTTGGGTTATTCATCCAACACAACGAGGTACCAACAGCATGCCCAACTTCATAATATAATAATCAAATTGCAACAAAATCGTGCTTAAAACTCTGTGACTATCTCTGAGTGCACAACCCGAAATTATCCATATCATACACAGTGGGAAGCCACCCAAAACACCACGATGTGACATTCCCATTTTATAATTCTAAACATGCAGTCACAGTATTAACTCAACCCATCATTTCGAGCTATCAATATAATACATTATTTCTTTAAATAAATCAAACCACAATCAACCATGGTGTGTAAAACTCGGGCTCATCCCTAATGATGCAATCAAATAACCATAACACATACAATGGATGGATTTTCTACAGTCATCCCGGTTGCAATAACCATTTAGTCCCAACAAAAAAAACTCATAGTTACAATGAACATTTATTTGTGGTGTAGGAACACCACACATACAAATGCATTATGTGCGAGCATTATTAAACAATTGTAACCAATGCCAAGTTTAACATCCCAATAATCTTCAATACAAAATACAGTAATTGTGTATCAACTCCAATCAACCAATTCAATGTTGAGCTTATACTTGGACTGTTGTAACAATCAACAACTGACCTAACATGTTGTGGCAGCCACACATACCCATGCATCGACATGAAGCGAGGTTGTGACCTTCTTAATTAAAAGAATATTGGATTATCAAACACAAGGAGAGTGACTATGTATTTTGAACTATCCAATTAACAATGCAGGGTTTATCCATTGTAATAACACGGGAAGTGACTAGATATCAAAACCAACACGAATGTCACATGATCAACTAGGTGATCCTGTACTCAATTTTGTCGACAATACACAACCATCCAATAATAACCAAGTAGTAAACCCGATAGGCCACGCCGGTCTTCTCTATCAACCCTCAGACTGGAGGAGTTAAGGGTTTTCTCTATGGCCAACACAGGGAGAACAGAGCCGACTATTCTCTATGGTGAAAAACCCTGAGACTAATGGTGTATACATAGAGAACACCACAACTTACTTCATGGGAATGGTGACAAAAACCTGCGACAGGAGGGCTATTATAGAGGAGTGAGTCTCCAATTCAACCTAGTAATGATACTTAACACACGCAGGGTATAAACCTCGTGGTTCTCCAGTCAAATAACCACAATGTTGAAGTGAAGACAGGGCCAAGAAAGAACCAAATAACCCATTGTGTGACCTTTAGTGGTGAAAGCAAACCAATTCTCAAGTGAACAAAAAACAGTGACATGAAGTGCTTCCAGCCATTAAAACACACAAAATCCAAAGACTGGATATAGCGATACGAATGCGTGAGGACAACCAGCCACCCAAGACCAAACAAAAACCCTCCAACTAAACCAACAAGGATAACAGAGAGCCCTTATGGTAGCTAACAACCAGGATGACCAATAACACTATGACGTCAACATTATTGCAGAGAAAACCATCAACGCTTCATTCCAAAATCACAATTTACACAGTTGTAATACTTAAAGAAAGCACAAACCAATACACATGAGCCAATAATCATTTCATAACTAGAGCAACAAGGTTGAATAATATCCTGACTAGGGTGGTGTCCAATGGAAGGAGTAAGGGTGGACTACAGTAAATGCACGTCGCCTCCACCCATAGTCAAGTAATTCAATAATACATGCCAGCCATTAATCTATCAAAATTTCATTTAAACCATGCATCGGAAATTGCATCAAACACGCCACCCACATCATACCTTCCATTTCCAACTAACCATATTACATATCAAATATATAATTCAATTAAGTGACCATGTATCGAACCATCACTAATAGCACGATCCATATCAACTTATGCCATAACATAATCACCATGCATATCAACCATATAACTCAAGAACAAAATTGCATAGCTATTAACTCAATACCTAGGATAAAAACAATCCATTAAAAATTGATGCATGTAGTATAGTATATAGCATAATTTAAATTCTTCCCTTTGCATTTGTTGCATTTCTTTTCATTTCTTTCCAATTGCTTGTTTGTATTATTTGCTAACATGTTTATTGTGCGGGTCTCCTAGCAATAGATCGCAATAACTGATAGCAGTGATAACCAGGATAACATGGGTCGTAGTAACATAAAGAACCAATACTTCATAAGCCCAATCCATAGCCAATAAAAACAATATCTCATCAACCATGTAAGTAGTGTCAAACATCAGCACAACATCAAATAAGGACTAGACCTGATCTCCAATCTACAAGGGGGTCCCACCTACTAGTATTATTTAGCTTTTATAATAATAGGCTTTAGAAACACTTTGCAGGCAAAACTTCGTTGACGATTTTAATCATCAAAAAACTGGCGACTCCACAGGGAAATTTGTTTTCAACAGATTTAGCACTCATAACTCATGGCTTCGTAGACCAAGAATTGCAGGTCAAGAAGATATAACCAGGAAGATTATGCAACAGGGGGAAGTGAGTGGATTTAATGGAAAGATGACCGGGAATTTGGGAATAATTCATGAAAAATGTTAAGTATCAGGGATTTCTACCACTGTATGCATAATCATTCGACTGGAATCTGCTCTCAACTTTAAGGAGAAAATTTTTAGGCTTGCTCTTAAAATCTCAATGGATGAAGAAATGGCAAGAAGAAGCAGGAGATAACCAATTCTTTACAAGACAACAGTGGAAATATATAACAATTTCAAGGGTCCTTCAAAGGAGACATCATAACAGTTGTGTAAGCTTGATTGTTATTGACTAACAATGCTTTGCATGAGTGTCACTGTGGCAGAATCGACCTAGCATCCTATCTTGACCAAATTATCTAAAAGATGATAGGAAACAAAATCATGACAGAAGTAAAAATACAGAAATTAAAACAACAACAATAAAAGAAAAAATGAAGAAGCGACAAGAAAAGTCTTGAAATGGAAAGAAGAAATCAAACTACTGTAAAAAAGAGAAGAAAATAGTGCAAAAATGAAAGCAGAGCTAAGCTACTAATATACAGAAAATCCAGACATCATTAGAACTTTTCACGTTGGTCCCTCTCAATATTTCAAGCGAGGGTTGTTAGCGTTGTAGGAAAACAATTGCTCCTGTAAATATTTTAGGATATAAGAGTTAGTTTCCAAGACAAAATCAATTTGGAAAGGACCGAACACTTGGAAATCTCATGCAATCATCAGTCCCTTGACGCACACAATTAGATCATCAAGATAGAGATGGATATTGACCAATTCATCGAGAGTCATGTGCATAGGTATTTTAAAAGTAGTACTTGTATCAAGTAAGCTAGAAATCCGACATTGGTAAGACATGGTACCCCAATAAGAGATAAGAGTGGTTTTGTGAGCATCTGCCCCTTTTACCTTGATTTTCTTGCAACCAGACAAACTGTCAAGTAAGGGCCCTAACTGTGACTCTGCAACCTGTTGCAGAACCATTTCCATATTGAGAGGAGGAAAAGGATCTCTCATAATAGCTTGCCTGAAATTTCGAAGATTAATACAGGTTCTAAAATTATCAATGTTCCTCGAAGCAGGTTCCCAATTGGAAACCCATTTAGAGTGGACTGAAAAAACCTCCCAGCCTTTAAGAATTTTTCCAACTCCCTTTTAAAAGCAGCTTTAAATGTAGAGTTAATAGATCGTTGTTCTTGCATAATTGGTTTCATGCTTTCCTTGATGGGAATAACATTATGTAAAATACCAAGATCAAATCCACGAAGATCCTTATAAGGCCAAGCAGAAACCTTTCAAAATCCACCAAGTAGCTTGGCAAACTTCATTTTTTCATTACCGAAACATTGGGTATCTATGTTATCGTTCTTTGGAGATTCAAGTGCCCCAATGTTTGATGATATGGTTTCACCCACCTTCATTCGTAACTCCTCTTATTCTTTTTTTTCTTTATTTCCTACAACACTCAATGAAAATGAATCGTCAAGAGGAGTCAAGCTCTTGGGAATCTTATTGTTTTCTATGGAAATAATTTCCTCGGGCTTAAGGGGTTCATCTTGAATGAAATCACAGATGATCTTATTGTTATGGAGGGCCTGCCAAGATTCTACATCATTGGGGATATATGGATGATATAGAGAATGAAAAGAATAATCGGGCTTGTGAGGCAAAATTTGTTGATTAGGAGAAGTTGCAAAGACAGCTAACCGACCAGCCATTGAATTCAACTCCCTCTTAACATGAGTGATGTTGAAATATAGAAGGTTCGAGATAAGCACCCAAATAGTTTGGGAGTATCGTTCCATAAACTTGTTGCTAAGAGAGCACATTTTAGATATCAAGTTCACAACAAGCTCAAAATCTCCAAAAACTGAAAGGTGACCACAACCAAGATTAAGGGCATTTTCAATGAAAAATAATAAACCTTCGAACTTAGTGGCATTGTTTGTACAGGAAAACTCTAACTTGTAAGACAGATTATGAATTTTTCCTGTAGGGGAAACCAAGATAATGCCAGCCCCATTACCTTCATTAGATCGTGAAACATCAAAGAGAATATGCCACATATCATCATCTAAATCTATTCTTTCCAAAGGAATATTATCCTCTTCAGCAAATATGGAATACACTCTTAGGTCCTCTTCGATATAGTTTACGCTAGATTGTGGAACACTCTCTATGTAGGGTTAAATTCTTCCCTCTCTAAGGACTATAATGTTCTTACCATTCCGAGGAACGGATAAATGTGTCTCGTCGAGTGAGAGGTATCCACCTATTAAGGCTTGTCAATCCCTTCCCAAGATAATTGAGTAATTTCTTACAGGAATATCAATTACCTAAATGATGAGGGTTGTTCTTATCTCGGGATGAGTGCATAAAACCAAGGTCACATCCTTAATATCGCCTATGGTTGTTTGTTGTAGACTATTATAGGAGAGCATGCTTCTGGCATTTTCATTTGTACAAGAAAATACTAGCTCTTCCATAATAATCTTTGACATCACACTTGGGCCCGAACCACCATCAATGAGGCAACAATGGGCAATATTATCCATAATCTTTACAGAAATATAAAAAGGAGGATTTTTTACAGGGAATCTAAATTTATGTACACCTACTTTATTTACAGAAGAATCCTCTTTGTTTACCTCTTCAGAAATATTGGCTACAACAGAAGATTTTCCTTCCATGAATTGTTTCAGATGCATCTGTTGTTCGGGGATGGCAACCATGTCTAGGAGGGCTGCATCTGCTTTGATGTTGGCCAACTGATTCAAGATATTGTATTTGGAAGAGGGGAGAGGGGGAGTGATTCCTTGACTCTCAATAACTTTGGGAACCTGGAGAGCAGCAGCGGTTGAGGATGAGCTCGGGATAGAAGAACTATGGGGAGGATCAAATTTTCCCTTGGGAGCATAGGCTTTGTTCCTAGTATTGATGACCATGACATCTTCTGGCTCTCCAAAATCTAGGACAGCGATAGTAGATTCTGGTATTTAAAAAAATATCTTATCTCTTGCACTCTTCTTTACCTCACATGTGGTTTCTTCATGGTGTTCCTCGCAAAAGTTACACCAACTCTGAGGAAAGATAGCTTTAGGATGAAAATTATTTTCAATCGGACTCCTAAAGGGAGGTGCAGAAGAGGATGAATCTCCAGGGGTGAGAGGAGAGACAGTTCCTTTCCATTCAAATGACATCATATGATTATTCATATCTTGTACTAGCTGCAAGAGGGTAGACATGTCTGTATGTTTAACCAATTCTGCCTAGGGAAGACTTGTTCTTTCAAGATGTTCTTCATACTCTGAGAAAGTATGCAGATAGGAATCGAGATTATCAATGGATTTTTCCTCAAGCCTATGACAATAGGGAGAAGGCAATGCATTGTAGTAATGCATGAAAGTAGCTTGGTTCTAAGGGTGGATGATTTTGGGGATTTGATTGTATAACTTGGTGAAACACAAGTTGAAAGACTTGATGGAGTCACCATCCTTGTAGGTAACATTATTGTATTCCCTTAACTTCTCGGTTGGGCTTTAAGATTTCCCATAAGTGGAACTAAACCAATAGATTAACTCCTCCCAAGTAGACAGAATCTTAGGAGGAAGGTCAAAGAAGTCGGTCGCAGCCTTTCCTTCCAAGGAATTGACGAATAAGCGCATGCAAGTATCATTGTCATTGGCCCCTATGTTATGAAAAGAATTAGAAAATTCCACCAGGTGTTCGTTTGTACTCACAATGTTATTTCCTGAAAACTTAGGCAGGTTCTCTTTAAACATCGGAAGTGGACGAGTAGCAGGTGCTAGGTTAAGAGCAGAGGACACATGCCATGGTGTGGTTGTGGCGTCTTCTTCGAACTGAAAAAGCCCATACTTGTTAATGACTTTGGTGGGGTTTGTGGTAGATCGGACAGGGATATGGTGGCTATATAAGCTACCAATAACTAATGACGATGAAGATTGGGAAGATGGAGAACTTCCAGTGCCAATAGATCCCCCACTAGATGCCATCTTGTGGATGATAGATGAGGGAAAGAAAGACATGTTGGATTAATCAGATAAAGTTATCCTTAGAGCACTTTTTTGGGTGGATAACATAACGTCCCTTCTTCCTCTTTCAGCGATAGGGTTGATTTTAGGTGACAGGCCTCTTCTTCTTCTATAAGAACAAGAATCTAAGGACATGAAAGAAAGGCCAAAACAGAAGAAACAAAAGGTTATTGTTGATTTCTAGGTTTTTTACGTCTAGCTTCCAATCATTCTTGAGCACTAATATCTCGTTCAATCACTGCCCAAGAATGGTTAAGCTCATCACAGGTATTGGCAGTATCTAAAATGGTGTTAAACAAATTCAGAGCAATGTCGGTCTGGTCTTGAAGACTGGGCTCAGTATTAGGTTGCCTCACAACAGGCGCAGTCATTAAGAAATAAAATAGTCAAGGATCAATAACAGAAAAGAAAGATGTATCGATGAAAAACGAGTATAAAATTTAATCGGAGATATATCGAATATCTCCCTAGTATGGTCACCATTTAAATGTTGAGAAAAAGATATGAAATGATCTTACTGAACCATTTTTAGACTCTTCTTGGCTAAAGCAAAGTAGACGGGAATATCAACCTATGTTTATAGCCAACAAAAATAACATCCTAACTCACAAGTATTAATTACGAGTTCTTAGGCTAGTCTTTTATCAACAAAAAGCTTGCTGGAAATTTACTTTTTATGTAATTTTTTGAACATATCAGTTGTTGAAATAAATGTAAAGATAGAAGTAAATTCACCAAGATGATAATCAAGACAGATGAGACATAAAGCAATCCTTTATTTCATTCAAATTCACCAAGATGATAATCAAGACAGATGAGACATAAAGCAATCCTTTATTTCATTCAAATTCACCAAAGAGACACTTTCTTTACAAAATCTCATGCAGAAATTTTGGACCAAAGTCAAACTTATACATCCTCGATGGAACATACAAAAGGACCTCTGACAAAAAACCAAAACTGAACTCTAAAAACTGGATCAGCTTGCCACGGATTTTTTCCCACTCAACTTTGCACAATAGTCTTTTTCATTCATGAAAACTAATTCATAAACAGACAAGTCTAAACAGACTATCAAAGATAGATCAACACCTCTGAAAAACAAGTATCTAAATAAGGTGATTCATCCCTGAATATTGTTGTCTACAATAAGACCCTGCTATCATAAAAAATAATTAGGCTTGTGATGAATAATGAATGAATGAAAACTGAACTATCTCAACATAAACTCAAAGAGAAAACCTTAGTATGATTTTGCTTCTATCCTCATGTTCCTCCCTTTCCTTTTTCTTTTAAACAAATCAGAATTGGTTGAAGTAGTTGAACCAACTCATTAGTTAAGTTAATTAAACTACTCAACCAACTTTTAGTTAGGGGGAAACGTAATAATCATAATAAGGGTTATAAATAAATAATAACTAGTAGGTGGGACCCCTTGTGACTCCCTTTAGCTCATAACAATCATAACATAACTATTTAGTTAATAAAAACACATCTCCTTGTGACTCCCATCATTATACTCACATTTGACAATTTAGCTCATGATATTTGAAATTATTTTCAAAAAAAACATTACTCATATATCCAAAAATAACCATGTTGTCCAAAATTCCTGAAGTCAATTGTCATCAAGAATAGATAAAATAAAAACTCAAAAACCATATTTTCCACTCTGAGATGCAATCTTTCCTTGATTGTTGTTGTCACCCTTTGATTTTCCTGAATTTTCCTTTGGTTGCATTGAGCCTTTAGGCCTAATCTCGTTGATCACGTGGGAACAATCATCCCTCAAATGCATCCGGAAAGACACGGATTTGCCACGGCCATTGGAGGGTGAGGAAGGGGTAGCAGTGGATTTTCCTTTGTCAAGGGCATGGTGGGCCTTGGTTTTCAACCTTTGCTAGCATGAGAGAACTGCACTGGTGAGTGTGGGGCATATTGAACAATGGGTTTAATGGGTGGAGGAGCAGGTAGGGATAAATTAGGCCAACCACGATGTTGGGAGACTGTCGAGTGGACAATCTCTTGCCATCCATCATTTTCATGAACATTGGGTTGCAAAGAGATGTGAGGAGGCATAGGGATAATAGGGGCTTGCAGAACTTGGAAAGGAGGCCTTTAAAGCCTGGGTTGGACCAATCCCTACCCAATCCAATTGAAAAATATGGCCTGAAACAACTGGACAAGCTCTTGTGAGTTGGCATCAAAATGTATGGAGAACCTAGGCTTTCTTGGGCCTCTGTTCCAATTACCTCTCCCTCTGTTTCCTCGACCATGGATACCTCAGCTGAAAAAAATGCATTCCTGCATGCATGATTGATATAAAATATTCTTTTAAATAACCATACATGACAACTCTTAAAAATATGAAATATATTTGGCTCAGCGATGTATCAGACTCATGCAATCCAATTCATACAAATTGTTTTATTGTTTGTCAATGAGCAGGGGGTGAATAAAGGATCCTAGGATATGTGAGGGATTTGTATTGAGAGAAACATGATATGATGAGGGGGGGAAATCAAAGATAACAAAAATCAACCACAAACCAAAGAAAACATCATTGTAGTTCAACCAATACACTGCTACTGCCAACTGCTTCAACACAGAATTTTTCTTGACTGTAATCAATTTCAGAACAGGGAGTGAAAAATGAATGTGGGAAAGTGATGGGGTTGTAAATAGTGAAAAGTGAAATAATGGTGGGGTAATGAGAGAGGGTATTGTTCATAAAAGTAATAAAGTAATCCATATAATCATTATGTCAAAAGGAAATACACCAACCAAATGATCATTGTGACCCAATAACAATTACTGTGTATTAACTAGTTCATTGTTCATAGTCAGATATCTAACACAATTCCATCAATAAGACATTATGAATTCCACAACAATCTGTAAGGGCGTTTTGTTCCTCTTATTCATCCAATTTACATCTTATAACAATTTTAAAATGTATAATAGTAATCATTTCCACTCTGTTAATCATCAAAAATAAACCACTGCCCACACATTACTTCAATCATCAAATACACTCAAAAGTCGTGTTTCAAATAATTTCAATGAAGTTCTAATGTTACGAAAATCAGGCCTGTCACTTAAAATGCATGATATTTGTTAGACATACATAGTGGGCAGCCAACCCATTAATCCAGATTTAAATTGCAAAAACCTTGATCGTCATTTAAATAGACAGACAACAACCATCATTCCAACAAATGCTATGCAAAAAATAACTCAATCATGCAAGTGTAATTATGTCACTGTACAAGCCCAATTCAATGTGAATAAAAAATGTTGGGTTATTCATCTAACACAACAGCATGCCCGACTTCATAATACAATAATCGAATTGCAACAAAATCATGCTTAAAACTCTGTGACTATCTCTGAGTGTGCAACCCGAAATTATCCATATCATACACAGTGGGAAGCCACCCAAAACACCATGATGTGACATTCCCATTTTACAATTCTAAACACACAGTCTAACTCAACCCATCATGTCAATCTATCAATATAATACAATATTTCTTCAAATAAATCAAACCGCAATCAACCATGTTGTGTAAAACTCAAGCTCATCCCTAATGATGCAATCAAATAACCATAACGCATACAATGGATGGATTTGCCACATTCATCTCGGTTGCAGTAACCATTTGGTCCCAACGAAAAAAACTCATAGTTACAATGACCATTTATTTGTGGTGTAGGAACACCACACATACAAATGCATTATGCGCGAGCATTATTAAGAAATTGTAACCAATGCCAAGTTCAACATCCCAATAATATTCAATAAAAAAGACAGTGACTTTGTATCAACCCCAATCAACCAATTCAATGTTGACCTTATACTTGGACTGTTGTAACAATCAACAACCGACCTAACATGCTATGGCAACCACACATACCCATTCATCGACATGAAGTGAGGTTGTGACCTTCTCAATTAAAAAAATACTGGATTATCAAACACAAGGAGAGCGACTGTGTATTTTGAACTTTCCAATTAACAATGCAAGGTTTATCCATTGTAATAACACGGGGAGTGACTAGATATCAAAACCAACACGAATGTCACATGATCAACTGGGCGAGCCTGTACTCAATTTTGTCGACAATGCACAACCATCCAATAATAACCAAGTAGTAAACCCGACAAGCCACATCGGTCTTCTCTATCAGCCCTCACACTAGAGGAGTTAAGGGTTTTCTCTGTGGCCAACACAGGGAGAGTAGAGCCAAGTATTCTCTATGGTGAAAACCCCCAAGAACAACAGCGTATACACAGAGAACACCACAACTTACTTTGTGGGCATGGTGACGAAAACCTGCAACCGAAGGGCTATAACAGAGGAGTGAGGCTCCAATTCGGCCTGGTAATGATACTTAACACATGTAGTGTATAACCCTCATGGCTCTCCAGTCAAAAAACCACAACGTTGAAGTGAAGATAGGGCCTAGAAAGAACCAAATAACCCAGTGTGTGACCTTTAGTGGTGAAAACAAACCAATGCTCAAGTGAACAAAACACAGTGACACAGAGTGCTTCCAACCATTAAAACCCACAAAATCCAAAGACTGGATATAGAGATATGAATGCGTAAGGAAAACCAACCACCCAAGACCAAGCAAAAACCCTCCAACTAAACTAGCAAGGATAACAGAGAGCCCTTATGGCTACTAACAACCAGGATGATCAATAACACTATGACTTCAACATTATTGTAGATAAAACCATCAACGCTTCATTCCAAAATCACAATTTACATAGTTGCAATACTTAAAGAAAGCACAAACCAATACACCTGAGCCAATAATAATTTCATAACCAAAGAAGACTCATGAATGGCCAAAAGAATACATACCTATAATCCAGCACCTTAAAACGCGAGTTGGTCGAGCGGTTCCTCTCTGCTAAGAAATCATAGCATAACCACAACAACAAGGTTAAACAATAACCCGACTAGTGTGGTGGCCAATGGAAGGAGTAAGGGTGACGTGCAGTAAATGCACGTCACCTCCACCCACAGTCAATTAATTCAATAGTACACGCCATCCATTAATCTATCAACAATTCATTTAAACCATGCATTGGAAATTGCATCAAACGCGCCACCCACATCATACCTTCCATTTCCAACTGACCATATTACATATCAACTATATAATCCAATTAAGTGACCATGTATCGAACCATCAACAATAGTGCGATCCATATCAACTTATGCCATAACATAATCACCATGCATATCAACTATATAACTCAAGAACAAAATCGCATAGCTATTAACTTAGTATATAGGATAAAAACAATCCATTAAAAATCGATGCATGTAGTATAGTATATAGCATAGTTTAAATTCTTCCCTTTGCATTTGTTGCATTTTTTTTCATTTCTTTCCAATTGTTTGTCTGTATTATTTGCTAACATGTTTATTGTGCATGTATCCTAACAATAGATCACAATAATTGATAGCAGTGATAACCAAGATAACATGGGCCGTAGTAACATAAAGAACCAATACTTTATAAGCCCAATCCATAGCCAATAAAAACAAGATCTCATCAACCATGTAAGTAGTGTTGAACATCATCACAACATCAAATAAGGATCAGAGATGGTCTCCAATCTACAAAGGGGTCCCACCTACTAGTTTTATTTATCTTTTATAATATTAGGCTTTAGCAACACTTTGCGGGAAAAACTTTGTTGATGATTTTAATCATCAACACGAGGCATGGCTAAGCAGAGCACGGGGTGAATGGAATCAAAAGTGGTGCAAGCAGGAGACAGAGGATGGAAGCCAAGGCATGGATCAAAGAAAGAAAAATTAGACCATGAACTACAGTTGAATGCCCAATATAGGACCCCCCACATGACGATAAGACCAAGAGGATGGAGGAGTTGATGGCTCTGATAGCCATAAGTGTAGGAGTAATGGCCATTCATTGTATTGTACTGGTTCCAAGGAGCCAAATCTTAGTCTCCATTAAGACCCAGCACACTAAGCCTTGGCAGAAGTGAAAACTAGACATCACAACTGGACAACGGAGGAGGGTGGTGGAGAGGGTCCTTAACTACCCTTGTATCTGCCCCAATTTTTGACATGTGTGCTCCATGTGTCACCCCATTTGGGGAGAGGCAGTCATGTAGAGCTAGTTCTTGGCACTACTTTAGAAGTTGTGAATCCTGATGGTCCAGGGTGTTGATGATGAGGAGATATGCCTGAGTATTAACACCTTCATTAGCTAGTTGGTTTGCTACTTTGTTGGCCTCCCGTTTGATGTGTGAGGGGATGACAGTAATGGGAGGAAGTAGTGAGGCTTGTAGAAGAGAGAGGGGATCTATGAGGTACCAACTGGATGTGATTTTTTCTAGATCTGATCCCTGGATAATTGTTGTGTCTAGTGAAATGATTACTTTAGAATATCCTTCGATTATTAGGGGCTGCAAATTGAGGTCTAGTGCTAGTTGGAGTCCTTTGATGAGGCCCCAAATCTCGACACAGTTGTTTGTATCATTCCCCATAAATCACGCTCTGAGATGCTTGATTTTTCCTGTGCTCTCTCTAATTACCGCTCCAAATCTTGTTGGTATGGGATTTCCCTTGGAGGATCCATCGAAATTCGGCTTCCAAAAACTTGGGGGAGGCAACTCCAAAAGGTGGAGCATCGAGCTGGAGGGGCGGGGGGAGAAAAGAGGAGAAGGGTTTTGGGGGTGATTTTCTTCTAGGTAATGAATATGTTGGATTTTGGAGGGGCATTGGGGATGTCCTCTTGAGTCCAAGTCTGAATTTGAATTGTTTCCCAAATGTTCATTGTAATATTGTCTCGAATATCGCAGGGGCAAGAGGGTTGAGAGTGGCAGATGAATCAGTTTCTTTCTTTCCAAAGCTACCAAATAATAAGACCTGGCATGAGGTGTCGGATTATGTTTAAAAGTGGTATTTTGTAATCCCCTGATCCACAATTCCTTATAGTGCTGGGAATGTTGGTCCTGCACACTTTGTTTGCCTCATGATTATTGTGGCTTGGTCCCAGATATGATTATTGAATTAACATTAGTTAAATATGTTTTCCATGGTTTCTTCCTGTAGGTTGCATAAGTGGCAAATGGAAGGCCCAATGAAGCCATGTTTCCTAAGGTTATCCAAGGTGAGGAGTTTATTATGTACCAGGAGCCAAAGAAAGGTGGATACCTTTGGCCAAAGCTTAGTCTTCCAGATTATGTTCTAAATGTGATATTTTTCCTGCTTGTGGAAGTTCTCTTGAATCTGATGGGCCTCCTTGATTGTGAAAGTACCTGTTGTGGAATATCCCCAGCGGAGGATGTCCTTATCTATGTTGATACAGATTTTCTTGTTGCCCATTGTTTCTAGCCAAGGTTGCATCTCTCAATTACTCGGTAGATGGAGATATTGAGGAAGAACTTTCCAACTATGCCAAGGGGTTTGGTGTTGGGTATTAATCCAAATATCGGCTACTTTGAGGCATCCTAACTCTGGAAGGTAGGTCTTATAGGGAAGTAGGATCTCTAGATATTGCAAGGGAGGAATTTGATGCCAGGAATCTATCCAGAACTGAGCGCTTTGTCCATTTATGACTTCCCAGAAGGCATGCTTTTGGTTGAGTGGGTGATTGCGCCAGGATGAAATCCAAATATTGGAGCCCTGGATATGATCGTTGAGCCTTATGAGTTCCTCTTGTTGTAGATAGGGGGTATATTTGTGCCTCTAGAGTCGTGCCCAAATTTCATAAGGATATTTTAGCCAACGCCACTAGATTTTTGCTCCCATGACACTTTTGAGCTTCCTTGGATCATGGAGCCCCAAGCCCCCTAGAGACATGGGTTTGCAGAGTTTATCCCAACTGAACAAGGCCCATGTTTCCCCTGTTTGTGGCCATGCGAGAGGAATTTTCGTTGAAGATTTATTATTCTTTTTATGACTGTTTATGGAGTTGCCAAAGCTGAAAACATGTAGGTCTGAATGGCTTGAAGCACTGATTTCAAGAGGACGAGCCTTGCATGGATATTAAGCGTCCTGAAGGTCCAGGAGTTGAGGCTATTGGAGATTGAGAGGATGAGGGAGTTCCAGGAGGTATTTCGAGCTAGTGAGTCTATCAGGAGTAATACAAGGTAATCAGATGGAAGGGAGCACAGAGGGATTTCAAGGAGGAGGGAAAGTGTCATTTGATTGTTGATGGTGTGTTGAAAAAGAAGAGTTGTGACTTCTCCATATTAAAGATGGTGCCAGAGGCATCACTAAATTCTGAGAGTATGGTATGGATTTTGGAAGCTTCCATGGTAGTGGGGATGTTCATGAGCAAGGTGTCATCAACAAATTGGTTATGAGAAGCTATCGGTTGGAGCTCGTGAATAGAAATACCTTGTAGGGTTCCATTTGCGATTAAGGCAGACAAGTATCACCCCAGACCTTCGGCCATGATCACAAAGAAGAAAGGGGAGAGTGGGTCACCTTAGCAAATGCCTCGGGTGGGGGAGAAAGGCCTGGAGAGGACACCATTGACTAAGATAGAGAAAAAGGCTGAGGAGGTGAATTTCATGATCCAGTCTATCCAGTCCATGCTAAACCCAAAGGATAAAAGGATGGAGTGTATGTAATGCCAGCTTCGTTTATCAAAATCTTTAGAGAGGTTAATTTTTATGAGCATACCTGGAGTCTGAGTAGTATTGAGCGAGTGGATGATTTCATGCTCCAAGATTATGATGTCCATGATGTGTCGCCCCTCCACATAACCTAAATGTTCCCTGGAGATTATGCAAGGGAGTATGGGTTTGATCCTGAGGGATATAACTTTTGTGATGATCTTGTAGATGACATTGTAGAGCGCAATTGGTCGAAATTGCTTTGAGTTGGTGACACGCTCTTCTTTAGGAATCAAGGTGAGGAATGTAGCATTAAGAGCTAATAACACCTGCTTTGAGGTTCTAGACTCCTCCACCAGTGTGCAAACCTCTTCTTGAACCATTGGCCAACAGTAATGGAAGAAATCGGTGGTGAAGACATTTGGCCTTGGGGCCTTACTTGGGGTCATTTCCTTGATATCCTGATCAACCTCCTCCTGCATGATTGGTCTCATAAGGGATTTATTATGCTCAGTGGTGATGAGGGTGGGGATGTGCTGAGTGATTCTTCTGATGGCGGAGGTTATATCAAAAGGAGGTTCTGAGAGAAGCTCTTTGTAGTAGGTAACTAGCTCATATTCAATGTCTGCATGGTCTAATAAATTGTTTCCCTATGAGTCCTCAAGATTTTCAATGCAGTTGATGTATCGTTTGTGGATCATGGAGCAATGGAAGAACTTTGTTTTTTTTTCCCCCTCCTTTAGCCATTGAACCCGGGATTTCTTCTTCCAAATAATCTCCTCATGTTTGTGTCATTCCGCAAGTTGCTTCTTTAGAGTTGTTTCCTCTTGTAGCAAGTCTTCCAAGTATCCCGAGATAATGGTGTCCTATTGAACCTCCTCCAGACGTTGTTCAAGGGATTTTTTTGCAAGGAAAATGTCACCAAAAACATGTTTATTCCAGTCATGGAGCTGTAGTTTGAAATTTTTTGGGTGTTGTTGGAATTTATACATCCTTGTGCCATGCTCAATTTCTGCATTATCCCACCAGGTACAGGAAAGTTCCAAGAAGTTTGGGTTGGCTAATCTTGAGGTTGATCTAGAATGGGGAAAGAATTAATCTCCCAGTGTTTCATATTGCAAGTTACAATTTGATTTAACTGAAACTCTTCTATAATAAGGATTAATTCCCTCAGCTATTATCTTGAACACAAATGGATCATGGAAATCCTTGTTGGAAGAATCCAACTAAGTAACAAGGGGAACTCTAACATACTTGAAGGAGACATTGACTTAATACTTGATGGTTCATGGAGGGCCTTCAAAATCTATAATACACACAATAAAGCCCAAGGTTTTGTTTATGAAACCATGGGACTTGAGCTACGATTCATTGGCTCAAATAATGAGCCATAATGGGCATCTCCTTCTAATTTGTAGTTCCCCCAACTTCAAATCAACACCCAACTTTGCAAGGTGGTCTACATGATTATTTTTCATCTATGTGGCATTATGATATTTAATGCAATAAGATTACTTGGCAATATTTGAAATCTTCACAAATATTGTTTTTTCATATAAAGTACTTTCTTTAACTATTAATATAGACAATTATGTACATATAGTCATATTTAACATTAAAGGTGGGTTGCAAGGAAACTACAACAAACAAAAACATAGTCTAGGCTAGGCCTTGACAACTATCATCATTGCCAGAATCATAAAGTCCATCAAAATCGCCACCTAGACATACATCAAGGCCATAAAGATACACAACCATAACACAACCCAATTGGTACATAACCATAGAAACCAGAATTAAGAATGAATCAAAATGAAGAATGGACATACATTTAATCATAATGAAGAATGGATATACATTGAATCAGGTGCAACATATCCAAAAGGTAGGTAATCACTTAGTAGATGGTTTGGCTAATCTTGGAGCTGATATATAATGGGGAAAGAATTAATCTCCCAGTGTTTCAGATTGCTATGTGAAATTCGATTCAATCGAAACTCTTCTAGCATCGGGATTAATTCCCTCAGTTATTCTCTTAAAGACAAATGGATCATAGAACTCCTTGTTGGAAACATTCAACTAAGTAATAGGGGGGCACTCTAACGTACTTGAAGGAGACATTGATTTAGTAATATGGTTCAAAGAGGTCCTTCAAAATCTATAATACACACAATGAAGCCCAAGTTCTTGTTTATGAAACCATGGGGCTCGAGCTATGAGTCCTTGGCTCAAATAATGAGCCATAATGGGCTCTCCTTCTAATTTGTATTTCCACTGACTTCAAATCAACACCCAAATTTGCAAGGTGGTCTACATGATTGTTATTGATCCATGGAGTATGATGATACTTAATGTAATAATATTACTTGGCAATATTTCAAAGCTGCACAAATATCATTTTTTCATATAAAGTACTTTCTTTAACTATCAATATAGACAATTATATACATATAGGCATCTTTAACAAAAAAGGTGGGTTGCAAGGAAGCTGCAATAAACAAAATCATAGTCTAGGATAGGCCTTGACAACTATCATCACTGCCAAAATCATAGAGTCCATCAAAATCACCACCTAGACATACATTAAGGTCATAAAGCTACACAACCATAACACATCCCAATTTGTACATAACCATAGAAAACAGAATGAAGAATGAATTAGAATGAAGAATGGGCATACATTGAATAAGGGATAACATATCCAAAAGGTAGGTAATCACTCAGTAGATGGTTTGGCTAATATTGGAGCTGATCTAGAATGGGGAAAGAATTAATCTCCTAGTGTTTCAGATTGCTAGTTTCAATTTGATTCAACTGAAACTCTTCTAGTATCAAGATTAATTCCCATGGCTATTCTCTTAGAGACAAATCGATCATGGAACTCCTTGTTGAGAGCATCCAACTAAGTAACAAGGGGGTACTCTAACAGAAATGAAGGAGACATGGACTTAGTACTTGATGGTTCAGAGAGGGCATTCAAAATCTATAATACACACAATGAAGCCCAAGTTCATGTTTATGAAACCATGGGGCTCTAGATATGAGTCCTTGGCTCAAATAATGAACCATAATGGGCTCTCCTTCTAATTGTTTCTCCCCCAACTTCAAATCAACACCCAACTTTTCCAGGTGGTCTACATGATTTTTATTGATCTGTGGGGTGTGATGATACTTAATGCAATAAGATTACTTGGAAATATTTGAAAGTTGCACAAATATCCTTTTTTCATATAAAGTACTTTATTTAACTATTAATATAGACAATTATGTACATATAGGCATCTTTAACAAAAAAAGGTGGGTTGCAAGGAACCTACAACAAACAAAAACATAGTCTAGGCTAGGCCTTGACAAATATCATCACTACCAAAATCATAAATTCCATTAAAATCTCCACCTAGACATACATCAAGGCCATAAAGTTGCAAAACCATAACACATCCCAATTGGTACATAACCATAGAAACCAAAATTAAGAATGAATAAGAATGAAGAATGTGTTGGTATTATGGTAGTTGTAGGAGGTATTAACCTCCATGTGTAACATTTGACTGGAATAGAATATTCTGGAAGCCAGAGAAATCCTAAACGGGTGTGTAAAAACCCTAGAAGACAAGTCGACTCAATAAAATAATTAATATTAAAGTATTAGCTTCTAGAAGGACAAGTCGACCAAGACATGTGACAAGAACCACTATAAATAGGAGATGTTTGAGCTCATTTGTACTCACTCACCTCACTCACTCACTCAGAGAAGTATAGCGCAAGTTTGGAGCTGCAGTTACAACAAAGGAAGGTGCATCTTCTAGGGTGATTCTTGGTCTCTCTCTAGCGCTATCTAGCCTAAGGTATGCGCCCTACCTTCTAGTATCTTGTGGTGCTATTCTTGGTGGTTTTCTCGGTATGTGGTCTTGGGATATCTTTCTGGTGTGCTATCCTTGGATAAGGTGTGCTTTCTTGGTGATATTGTGGTTTTCCATAATCAGTCTCTCTGCCAAAGGTTAAAGTGATCGGGGATGGTTGCATCATGCCTATGGTTGGGAGACAATATTGAATTATCTATGGTGAAATGATCACATCAATATTTTAATAGGTTATGGGCCCACACAGCCTTTAGAACAGTCTAATCATTGGAAGATATATCGACAATTCTTTGTCAAACTCATTGTAAGCACCAGTTGCAGCTACAACTAGGGTTTTTTATTTTGCAGCTGCAGTAAACCCTAACCTAATTATTTGGGAACTTTAAGTGAAATTTTTGGCATAATTATTGGATATTCTAGTGTGTCTTAACTTAAAACACCCCTTGGTACCTTCATCTAGCAAAAACGTCAAGGTTATCTTTTTGGGTCAAAGTCAAAGTTTGACTGGTCAAAGTCAAAGTCAAAGGTAATCATGAATTACTCCATGAATTCATAAAACAAGATAGAAGGAGCTTCAAATTTCAAAGCATGGAAGACAAGAATTGGCCTTATCCTTGCCAAGAAAAAATTTCTAGATATCATGAAGGGCAAGATCGTGGAACCACGGTTTGAAGCAGGAAAAGAAAAGGAACCTCAGAATGTTGTAGCAATGGAGAAGTTCAAGGAAAATGATATAAATTCCATGAGTATCATTGTGGACTCTGTCAAAGATCACTTGATACCCTACATATCCAATCTTGACTCTTCCAAGAAGATGTATGATGCCCTAACTAACCTTTTTGCAATCAGAAATATTGGACAAGTGATGAGTTTGAAGAATGAGCTTCATGACACAAAGATGACTAAGGATGACATTGTAGCCTCATACTTTATGAGTATTTCTCAGTTGAGAGATCAACTACAAGCTATTGAAGAAGTTATTCCATAAAATGAACTTGTGAATGTTGCACTTAATGGTATTTCTAGATCATGGGATGCATTTCCTACAAGCATCAACACAAGAAAGGAGTTTCCCATGCTTGAAGAACTTTGGACCTTTTTCACACAAGAAGATACAAGCATCAACTCAAAGGGAAGATCTCAAAAGGAAGAGGATTCTCAAGCCTATGTAACAAAGTGTTGGATTACTGAGAGGGGGGTGAATCAGTAATAGAGCAATTTAATCCTTTTTCACCATATAATCCAAGTGTTATATCAATGTAGCAGTATCATCCAATAACTACAGATTAAATAAGACATGAACAAATGAACAATCATACACATATATGTCGTTATAATAATTCGTTGGTGAACTTTGGCGAAATATATGTCATTATAATAACGTTGTAGTACTTGCCCAACCATTTAATTGTCAACCCGGGGTACGTAGACTGACGAAGCACACACATTGTATATGCAGGACTGAAGTAGAACTAATCTAATCTAATCTATGTTGCTGAAATCAAACTAATCTAAGAAAGCATCGAAACACTAACTAGGAAAGCATGAAATTGCATAAGGGAAATACAACATGTGAAGAGTTAACAACAATGAGCTCATACAATATATCAATCTCAAATCATATTACAATAGTCAAATGACAAAACATGAAAGAATAACAAAGCTAAGAATCCCCTTCTCCTTATTACAATCACATTCTAATTAAATTCTAACTCCTAATTGAATCCTAATTCTAATTGAATTCTCATGAAGAGAGAGCACTCTCTTATATACATGAAGAAGATAACCATCTCATAATTGCAGATCCACTATTCTCTCAACCACTCTCATCTACTTTCCCATTATTACAAGATATGATCCCTTCAAATCCTCACACATATCTCTCATATATAACATATCTTAGATAAGATATTCTAACCAAATCTCCATAATCTTCTCCTTGAAAAGAGGCTTGAATAATTGTCTCCTTTGGAATGATGGAAGAGATATTAGAGAAGTCTCTTTGAATTAATCATCCACATATTCCTACACAGTATTACAAATCTCACATAATTGAGATATATATGAAAACATGTATATTTTCTAATATTTAATCATAAATTCACTTTTAATACAAAATGAATAAAAGTGGAAAATAATAATGTGAGAGGCAAATGTATTTATGAAATGGTGTGAAGGTTTAATTGGGCGATGAATTGTAAGGAATAGTGAAGGGAAGGTGGATGAAAATGGGGCGTTCGAGTCCCAACAATACCACCGATTACACCAGGTGTTTCATTGGAAACCAAAGCGAGGAGAAAACCATGGAATTTTTTTTCTTATATGTGAATTACATTCATTGGCTTCAACTTCCTTTGTTTCATTACAACTATGGAGGCTCCAAGCCCTTGTTTCTCGGGTTACAACTTGAAAGAATCTCCAACTCCCTATTCTCTAGCTACAGCCATAGGAGGCTACAACCCTATGTTCTTCGACTACTGGCAGTGATAGGTTGGCTACAACCACTTGTCCTTGCCCGTCAATGCATGCACAGTAGAATTATAATGATGGAACCATTGTCACCTTATCATTGTGAGATATACCAATGTAAACTTGTACCAATAAACATGAGCCATGCATCAGCTTTGTAATCCAACATGTACCATAAACTTGCATTGCATCAACCATGCACCAACCTGTACCAAACATTTTGTAATCAACATGTACCATAATTTATAAACAAGTGCATCCAACCGTAACACCAAGTGTACCAATCATGTCAACTACTCATCAACCTTAGCTCATCAATGGCGCAAGATCGTCAGCTACACCTCATGTATGCTGTCCAGCTCCATCAACTACTTGTCTCAACCATGTACCCAAGCGTGTACCTCAACCAAAAAGTCCTTATCAATATCATCATTCAAAATATGATTTTGCAACTCTATAATAGACTTGGTGTATATGATCATACACATAAACCACTTCATAACTACTTAACTGAGACTATCATTTCATCAAACTTTTCTTTAGTCTCACACTTGACTAGTTTTGGATTAGTCCAACAACCCTAACACAGAAATAATCATAACTATGTACACGTAATGAATAAACATATGAAAACAGTAGACAATTTTCTTCGGAATGTGTGTTTTATGCAATTCCTCAGATTTCACTACATGGAACCTCATAAAATGAGTTATAGCAAAAAATGCATACCTTGCTGAATTTTGGCTTATTCTAGAAAGTGACCTTGTGGAGCGTGCCCTTATGAGAAATATTTGTTGAATTGATACTTAACTTTAACAACAAGAGACTATCATTTTCATCAAACTTTTCTTTAGTCTCACATGACTAGTTTTGGATTAGTCAACAACCCTAACCTGAAATAATCATAACTATGTACCTGTAATGAATAAGTATATGAAACTGATAGACAATTTTCTTCAGTGTGTTTTATGCAATTCCTCCAGATTTCACTACATGGAACCTCTCATAAAATGAGTTATAGCAAAAATCGCATACCTTGCTGAATTTTGGCTTATTCTAGAGAGTGACCTTGTAGAGCGTGCCCCGCACGAAATATTTGTTGAATCGATTTGAAAATTTTACACAACATACTAAAGACTATACTCTAACCAAAAAATTTGGTCTTACTAAAGTTGGATCTGTTATGAATAATTTATGACGTTTTTACCTGAAACACATGTTTTAGACTATTTTCAGGACTAGCCACAAACCCTTTTTTCCACGGAGTGTAACTTCAAAAATACAACGACCCACAAGCTGAATTTTGTACCACGTATACTTGGATATGTTTCCTCAATGGCCTATCTATATCATGATCTGAATCATTCTAGAAACACATTTATTGCGAAAATGGTGAGATGACCTGTAAATAACATACCTTAGAAAGCATCATCAAAAGAATTTATCCTCCCTTGAATTTAGGCCCTCTTTTCTTCACCTTCCCTCTGAAATTTGGCTTATATATCCTCTGGTTACCTCATTCACCTATAGATATTCAATATGCTCAAGTGTGATGTAAAATGAGAGAGCCTTGCCTCTTATTTATACTCTCCATCTTCTAGGTCACATAACCCATTTCTAGGTCACTTAACCTATTTTCCTCATTTTTAGGGTTAACCACTTTCTATAATTAGAAAGTTCTCCATTACTTTATCATTTAAATATTCCTCCTTGACTTTGTCACCTCACTTTATCATTTAAATAATCTTCTTTGATTTTGTCACTTCACTTTATTATTTAAATAATCCTTCTTGACTTTTTCACTTTACTTTATCATTTAAATAATAATTTCTTCTTTGCAAGATCTTTGACTTCTTTGACCTTTTGGGGCTTCAAGCCAACATATGAGGGTCCTCCAAATTCGTAAGGCCATAACTCTCAAACTGTGAGGAGTTATGTGACATTCCACATACCACTAGAAATGGCATGGCATGTACTATCCATATAGAATAGTATTACCTTCAAATATATTAAAAATCATACAATTATACATGAAACAACCTTGGGTCCATCACCCAAACCTTTGTGCTACTGGAATTCACTATCGGACTTTCTTCGAGAGTTGACATCAATGAAAACCAACCTTAATCAACAATATCCCCCTTTGGCATTGATGGAAACACTCTGATGCAATACTAAAATTATGTCATGCAATACTGAAGTCATATCACTCATGCTCCCCCTGGAAACATACCTCTGTCCTCTACATATTTGTGACCATTTGTCCCCTTGGAACCATGCCTCTATACTCTACATATGATGAATCTCACCCCTTTGTCATCAATGGAAAAGGTATATTTCCATCTAGGGTTGTTCCATTTGACTGAACTATCCTCTTTATGGTGCTTCCTCGTGTACATATAAGACATATAAGATAAGCATTCAAAAGCATTCATTTTGGAGTAGAAATAACTCTGAGTCTCTGGCAAAGATACTCAAAGGATTCCCGTGGAAGTGGTTTTGTAAATATGTCTTCCACTTGTTCTTTTGTGCCCACATACTCAACTTTGATGTTCTTTTCTGCAACCTATTCCGGTAGAAAGTGATACTTGATTGGGATGTGCTTTGTCTTGGAGTGCATCACCGGGTTCTTTGAGATATTGATGGCGCTTGTATTATCACAATATATTGGAATGGGCTCATCATACTCAACCTGTATATCTATCAAAGTTTGCTTCATCCAAATAACATGTGTACAACATGTTGTTGCTGCAATATACTATGCCTCGGCTGTAGATAGAGATATGGATGATTGTTTCTTGCTTAGCCATGATACTAAACACTCACCCAAGTATAACATTTATCCATTGGTGCTTCGTGGGTCATCAATACAACCTTCCCAATATGCATCTGTGTAGTCAATAAGAGATAGATCATTTCCTTTTGGATACCATAATCCAAACACTTTTGTTCCTTTGAGATATTTGAAAATTCTCTTCACTGCTAATACATGTGATTCCTTTGGTGTTGCTTGAAATATTGCCACCTGTCCAACTGCATGCATTACATATGGTCTGGATGTTGTCACATATAGTAGGCTGCCAATCATTGACCTGCATTACCTCTGATTTGTAGACTTTGAATCATCATCTTTGCTTAACTTGCAATTGGTTTGCATGGGAGTGATAACTGGTTTGCAATCTTCCATTTCGAACCTCTTTAGCATTTCTCTTATATACTTGGTTTCTTTGATGTATCTGAAGTCCTAGAAAGAAGCATAGTTCTCCAAGTAATGGCATTTCAAATTCATTATGCATATCCTTTGCAAATTTCTGGCTTAACATGTCATCATCACTACCAAAAATAATATCATCAACA
>SNQJ01S0082886.1:8058-34947 GCA_010110895.2 Picea sitchensis
TAGAATTATCTTCATCTCATTTTATTGCCAATATTGCAATCTCTGGGACCTGGTCTTTGTTCACCTATTCTTCGTGTTTTCTTATCCATACTTTCTTATATCTGATATCAATGTTCTCTTTCATGGAAGTATCTATCATGCTTCTACAATCACTATCTATGTGTCCATAGTTATGACATTTGTAACATTTAATGTTATGTGGGACCACATATGCACTTCTTGCTTGAACATTTCTTTTATAATCCCCACAATATGCAACCTTATGTCCAAAATTAGTACAATAAAAACAATGACCATAAAATAAATTTGCATACCTGGGAGTGAATGATATTCTTTCTGGTGTATTCCATCTGAATTTCTACCTTGATTGATCATGATCATGATTGAAGCTTCTTTGTGTCTTGAACATGAATGTTCTTCTTGAAGATGTATCTTCAATAGTTTTCCTAGATTATGGTTGACCATGATTCCTTCCTTTGAGTACTTTTGCATAACTCTTTCTATTTTCTTAATTCTTATTTTCTAGCAACCTTGTGTGCCTCTTCATTCTCTATAACTGATGTGGATGTTTTTGTCTCTTCAATGTTCTTGTTGAGCTTGACTATTTTACTTCTCGATGTGACAACTTATTCTTCAAGCTTCTCAACCTCTTTTTCTTTCTTCATTATCTCAGACTTCATGACTTCTTCTGTTATTTTCTCTTCTTCAAGATGAATTTTTAATGTGATTATTTATTCTTCAATTCCTTTCTCTTCTTGACCAAACTCTACCTCAAGCTGGTTTAGATCGTTAGTTCTTTCCTTAATATGATCTGTCAATATCTTCTCTCTCATTTCTACTTCTTCCTTCTGTGCTTCCCTATTGGCTTCCAAATACTTCTTTTGATATTCAAGATTTTCTTCGATCTTTCTGGCTTCGACCTATAATCATCCTATGCCATAAACAATTACATCAACCATGCACCAACCTGTAGCTCAACCTGTACCATGAACAAGTGCATCAACCATGAACCAAACATATATGAATAACTTATCCAAACAACCTATCACAACAACTTGTCTCATCAATATTATCAACCAAATCAGATCTACTCACCAATATCAATCACCAAGACAACTCTCAAAGATGTGCATCAACCAAGAATAACACAACAACTCATAATCATCACCAAGATCAATATGTGCTTCTAATAATATACCAATACAAGTATGCTAAATCATCCATAAACCATGTGTCAACAATACTACTAACAAGTGTCTCCAACCATGTGCCAAGTATGTACCAATCATGTATCAAATACTCATCAACTATGAATCATCAAGATGTACCAACATCATAAACTATACACCTCATGTATTTTCCAACTCATCAACTACTTGTATCAATCATGTACCCAACATGTACCTCAACCAAAAGCCCTCATCAATTTCATCATCCAAATCTGATTTGTAACTATGTTATAGACCTGGTGTATATGATCACATCCTTGCAAACCTTCCTTAACTTTAACAACAAGAGACTATCATTTTCATCAAACTTCACTTTAGTCTCACATGACTAGTTTTGGATTAGTCAACAACCCTAACCTGAAATAATCATAACTATGTACCTGTAATGAATAAAGATCTGAAAATAGTACACAATATTATTCAATGTTTTTTGTGCAATTTCTCCAGGTTTCACTACTTGGAACCTCTTAGAAAAGGATTTATAGCAAAAATGGCATACCTTGTTGAATTTTGGCTTATTCTAGAGAGCGAACTTGTAGAGCGTGCCTCGCATGGAATATTTGTTGTATGGATTTGAAAATTGTACACCAAATGCTATAGACTATACTATAACAAAAACATTTGGTCTTACTAAATTTGGATCTATTATCAATAATTTATGATGTTTTTACCTGAAACACCTGTTTTAGACTAGTTTCAGGACTAGACACAAACCTTATTTTCCACGGAATGTAACTCCAAAAATACAACGACCCACAAGTAGAATTTATGCCACAGCTACTTGGATATGTTTCCTCAATGGACTCCCAATTTCATGGTCTGAATCATTCTAGAAAAAACGTTATTGCAAAAATGGTGAGATGACCTATAAATAACATACCTTAGAAAGCATCATCAAAAGAATTTATCCTCCCTTGAATTTCGGCCTTCTTTGCTTCACCTTCCCTCTAAAATTCGGCTTAAATATCCTTTGGTTACCTCAGTCACATGTAGATATTCAATATGCTCAAGTGTGATTAAAATGAGAGATCCTTGCCTCTTATTTATACTTTCATGTAGCTTCCTCAAAGGGTTACCTTTTAACCATCTTAACCCACTTTCCTTATTTTAGGGTTAACCCACTTCTAACCACTTGTCAACTTAGTGATTTCTCCATTAACTTTATTATTTAAATAATATATTTTGTATTCACTTTGACTTATACTACACTCATCACTTCAATTTATGTTTTACCTTCTAAAAATCTCTTAAACCACTTTGACTACTTTGACCTTTTGGGGCTTCTAGATGACTCATGAGGGTTCTCCAACTTCACATGGCCATAACTCTCTAACCGTGAGGAGTTATGTGACATTCCACATACCACTAGAAATGGCATGAAATGTACTATACATATATAATATTATTACTTGCAAATATATCAAAACTCATATCATTATCCATCAAACAAACTTGGGCCCATTACCCAAACCTGGGTTCTCCAACGTCACATGGCCATAAATCTCTAACCGTAAGGAGTTATATGAGGTTCCACATACCACCAGAAATGGAATCACATGTACTACCCATATAGAATAGTATTACCTTCAAATAAATTAAAACTCATACCATTATACATCAAACAAACTTGGGTCCATTACCCAAACCTTTGTGCTACCGGAATTCGCTATCGGACTTTGTCCAAGGGTTGACATCAATATACAATATCACTCTCCAATGGTTGACATCAATGACAACCAAAAATACATACCAACTTTCCATCAACCTAAGCCAACTGTCTGACAGACCCATGATGATTCCATATTGTCCATAAAACTCTGTGAACTTTGACCCGATGAAGATCAAACCATTATCTGTGATAAATTTACCAGGGACACCAAATCTCGACAGAATGTTGTCTTTGAGGAATTTAATCAGTTCTTCAGCATTATCATTCTTTAGCACCACCTCTTCCGTCCATTTCATGAAATAATTGGTAATTGTCAGATTGTACATATTCCCCTTGCTAGATTTTGGATTAATCGTCCCAACAACATCAAGTCCTTATTGGTAAAATGGTTGTTCTACCACAATCGGTTGCAAAGGCATCGTGTATTTCTTCATCTTTCCTAAAACATGATTGCATGACAAACACTAACTTATTGTGGCATTCAAATCTCTGAAGATTGATGGCCAGTAAAATCCCGCTCTGAATATTTTTTGGGCGGTTGCAGTAGGTGCAAAGTGTCCACCATATATTCCCTCATGGAATTCTCTGATAATTTCTTGGGATTTTTTTTCATCGACGCATCTCAGGAGTATACCATCAAAATTTCTCCTGAACAATGTTTCAGCAATCAAAACGTATTGGTTCTCCTTCATCTTCAGTTTCCTTCACTCCTTGGGACAGGAAATTGCTTGGACCTTAAGTAGAATATAATATTTGTGTACCATTCTGAATCAACTAATGGTTCTCCAACTGAGAATGAAATCATCCCATCGAATGAGTCCCCATTGGTGATGATATTGCATAAACCTTATCCCTTGATCACCTTTAAAGGTTTAATCTCGATATCATATTCTTGTATTTTTTCCAACCAGTTAGCCCATTTTCCTTCTCTCAACTGTTGATTTAGAAACATATTCACTGGTGATGAGGGAACATAAGCTAGAACATGAGAATTTAATATATACATATGAAAGTGTGCTACTTATTTTACAAGAGCCACAGACTGTTTCTCAAGTTCTGAATACCTCAACTCATAGTCGTGTAGGGTTTTTCTGAGTGAGAACAGATGAAACAACTGCCTCTGTAGAAAATCAATAGATAATGAAGTCTCTTTGGAAATCCAGATTGATGAGGACAGGAGCAGTGGTGATTGTACCTTTGATATTGTTCAACACTTATTGATTATCTATTGTCCACTCAAATATCTACTCCTTTTTTAGCAATAGATTGATCGGCTTTACGATGCTTGCGTAATCAGGAACCAATCTTCTCACAAAATTGATTTTCCCGAAAAATGACTGAACTCCCTTCTTGGATGTTGGGAGGTTGATCTCATTTATGGATTTAACTCTTACCGGATCTATTTAAATCCCTTCCTTGTATACAATATGTCCCAACAACTTTCCTTGAGTCACAACGAACAAGAATTTCTTTGGATTCAGAGAAACGTCAAATAATCTACATCTTTCAAAAACCTTTCTTAAATGATGGATATGATCCTCCATTTTGTTTGAATTCATCGTCAAGTCATATTGATAATATTCGATAAAATTTCCTATCAACCCGTTGAACGCATGATCCAGGGCCCTTTGGAATGTGGCTCCAACATTCTTCAAACCGAAGGGCATTCTAGCATATGCATATGTCTCTCATGGTGTGATAAATGTTTTCTTTGCTCTATCTTCCTCAACCACAAAAGCATGATTATATCCATAGAAACAATCCAACATGGACATGCAGGCCAATCTGGTAACTTGTTGTAGAAGAAACTCCATGTTAGGAAAAGGAAAATTATCTTTTATGCTTGCTTTGTTAAGATCTCTAAAGTCAACCCACATCCGGATTTCCCCGATCTTTTTCCTTACAATCACTAGATTTGAAAGCCATTCTGAATGTCTGATGGGATAAATTATCCCTTCCTTCTTCAACTTCTCCAATTCGATTTTTACCAGAGGTTTCATCTTGGGATTCATCATCCTTATCTTTTGTTTCACTTGTTTCGCTTCTTCCCGCAAATGAATGATATGCTGGAATATCATTTTATCATAGGCTTTCAAATCATCATAGGTCCAAGTGAACACATCAATATATTGTTTGAATAAGGAAGCATATTGATCAACCTCTTCAGTATTGCAATCAACTCCCAAGTTAACATATTTTCAGGACTTGTTCGTTCCAATATTGACTTTTCTCGTTTCTTGCACCTTTCGAACTGAAACTTCTTCAAGGAGATTCTTGGCATTATCATATTTTGTAAACAAAGATTCATCTTGTACACAATTATTTGGGATGGAAAACGACCTATCATCTTCTTCATCGTCATCGTTTAACAAAAAAAATTCCAATTGTTCATTGTTCTAAATATTATTGGGCACGGATGATCGAAAATCTTATTCTACCTGGAAAGGCGTTTTTCTTTGGACGTCATCTGGGTTTGATAATGAGGTAGTGTTGGCACCCATTTCAAATTTTTATCCTATCCTTATAAGCTGCCTACACAAGTGTTTTGGAACCCTTGATTTTCATCGCAATCTTTGAATAAAACAACACTATTATTTCGCGCATTCGCACACCTGCCTTTGTTCTCGTTTTCACGACTGCAAGCGTGAAAAAATTGATTTCGAAGTCACGTCAATGGAATTAAAATCGTCATTGGACTATTATGGTCACTCTTGTCTTTGTTTTCATTGCATTTCCAATTTAATTATGGTCGCACAGTTAGCAAGACACCAAAACCTTTACTCATTTGACATTTTGTTGTTGTTAATGTGATTTCATTTTTATGAGACTGTAATGGTATTCAAATGATTATTATCGAGTCTTTGATTCAATGGTGGTTTAACGTTCTATTGCTTTTGATCAAATTCAATGGTTCATAACAACACATTAATATGGTGATTAGACCCTTAATTCGATAGTTTCATACAATGTATAAGTTTTATGGTCAAATCCTTGTTCGAAACATTGTTTTGATTTTAAAACTATGCAAACACTATGCTTATGCAAATATTTGGGTTGACTTACCATAGTTTTCATTAATGGTTTGAATGGCATTACTTTTAACACATTGCAATAGTGATTTGAATCACCATATGTGTCGTCGATTGTACGTCTGGATATGACTATTTTGCATGGGTTTACTGCCTTCCACCACCTTCTCACACTTAGGCATTAATGCCTCCCTTCTATCCCGGGTCACCTCTGTTGATTTTGGGTAAGCCACTGAGCTATCGACCCTATGTATACCCTGTCCAAACCCTTGACCGTTTACCCTGCCCACTGTGTATTCTGTTCTATGGCACCTATGGTGCGCATAGAACCAAATGGTATCCAAACTTTGTTGCTATTCGATAATGCTCGTGAGGATTTGGAAAATAATGACTGGCTGGTGTTTATCCAAATATTTGAGGGTTTCAACCTTTCGGTTTCCCAACAATTCGCCCTCACCTTCGACGGATGCAGGGCTAAGGTCGGAGACATACAACTCGAGCTAAATGAGGAATTCCTAAGCTCATCTACAGCACTACCAGCTACAGGGCATAGGTGGTTTAAAAATTCCAAAGTAGACGAGGTGTCGTGGCCGCTACTATTCACATCGAGAAAGATTGTTAGTTGTGATAGAGGTATGCCTATCACTACCCTCAAACCCAGGTGGCACGATCTTTTGGCAAGTGTTAAGCAGTTTGTGACCTGCGAAGGTCATTATGGCTTGGTATTTCTGTATCATCTTCGGTTATTGATGAATTTTATAGGCTACCCTCTGAATATGCCACATTATCTCTTACGTAGTCTGTACAAGATGTCTAAAAGATTTAAGCATGAGAAGGCTGATAGCAGCCTTTTCCATCACTGCTTGATAAACATTTTTATCGTTCATCATTTAAGCCTTAGTGTTGATTGTTGGCAAGCCTTCCTATCTAGGAATGGCTTCGCCACCCCCTAGTGTGTTCTAATGGATAAGTCTGTGGTTACTGAAACACTGGTTCAACCAGCCGTGCCACCTCCTACCCTTTTACCCCTGTCAAACCCTCGAATTGCCCGGACATGGACCTACCCGATACCATGGCCGACCCGTGTGCTAAAGACAATACTAAGGCCATAAAAAGGCCTGTGAGGAAGAAAGGCAAAGGTGATACTGTTTTCAATAGTAAGGGAAAGAAAAATGCCCGATGGATATCGAGATGTGCTCGAAACAAGCCTAAGCAGAGAACTGACCAAAAACCTATCGTCTTGAGAGAGGATTCAGGCTCGGAGATCGAACATTTCCTAGCCGAGGAATACCCCTATTCTCATGGCCTCTTCTCTATGGAACCCTATGACTATTTCTCTAACTTACCTCCGTGCGTCAAGAACGATCCTAAATTTTCGGGAATTAAGCTTCACAATGAAACCCCTGGTAACTTGAAAGAACCCTCGCCTGTGATGCCAAAGCCCGATCAATCACCATGTACCCAATGCAATTCCTGGCTTGAACGTTATTACACGGATGTCCCCCTGTGGCAATCTAAGATCAAATCACTAGAGGAATGGGTGACAGTGTTGTTGAAGGAGAACGACAGGCTACAAGCCAATGAGAAGAAACAAAAAACCATCGGTTCAATTGTCTTCAGAAATGTCGAAGTAACAACGGCCTTTGTCAATTCAGAGTTATCATAATCAAATCATTTTCTTACTGCCAAGGTATGTATTTCCATACTGATTTTGTTTTATGAGTTGGTTTTAATTAATATAACCGATTGGATTTGCTTTCAATTAACTATGTTCGTTTTAATAGATTCAAAATGATTCTGTTATGATTTCATTATGAATCATGTACAGAAGATTTGATTTCTAAACTCAGACGCAGCTATGATTTGGTTAATGCGATTTTATTGTTCTCATATTAGTATAAACGATTGATTTGTTTTCGATTCTGTTTGGTTTGATTTTGAAACAATTATGTACATTTGAATTAGGGTATTCGATTGGGTTTGCTTTCGATTAGTTCTGTTTGTTTTTAATAGATTCAAAACAATCCTGTTGACTTCGATTTACCAGAAACGATTATGTTTTATTTTGAATGAATATTTTCGCTTTGGATTATGATTGCATTCGATCTATACAAAAGATTTGTTTGTTAAAATCAGACATAGCTATGTTTTGGATTGATACAATTTTGTTGTTTTTGGATTGTGTCGGCTCTGAGTTAGTTCAATTTATTTCTTATGGTTTAATTTTGAAACGATTCTGTATGCTTGAATTAGCATGGTCTTTTAGGTATGAAATGCATCAATATCAGAGATTGGTTTGATAAATACAATGTAATTTATTGATTCGAAAAAACAACTCTGTTAGTTTTGGATTTAAAAACGTTTTTGTTAATTACTGAGTCGACATAAATTATTACATGAAAAATTTACTTGATCAGTTACAGTTTGTGTCGATTGAAATTGATTCATGAAAATGATTTCATTGGTTTCGAATTGTCTAAACAATTCTGTCGGCTCTGAATTGGTAATAACAAGTGTTGAACAGATTTCATGTATCTCTGTTACCATTCGGTTGAACACGATTTCTATCTGTTTCAAATTGGCATAAAGATTTGGTTACTTCTGTCATGAGCGATTTGATTTGTGTTGATTTAATGATTAAATATTTGGTTTAATAGGTCGAATATATTTCTGTTAGCATTTCATTGATTTAAAACGATTATGTTTTCAAATTAGACCAGTTACAGAATCGCAAGATTTTGTAGCTAGTCTTAAGATTTTGATTTTTGTTAATTTTATCAATAAAACATTATCTAAACTTGTGTATTCTTGTCTATCCACAGGTACCTACGAATTTCATTGACAAATTGGACATGATGTGGCAGTTTAGATATAGTTTTTTTTTGAGCTGTTAGTCATAGGCATAAATAGGGACTTGGGAGATTGTTCCCATATTTTTTGTAAACTGCTTTGATAATTCCTACAGGGATGTTTTACCCTGTGGTCTTTAAATACTTGTTATTTTTTGTAATGGACCCATCATCGATTGTTGGGAGGACCAGACTATGGATTTATAATACAGACTGGGATGAAAGTTGATGTCTTGTAACAGCTTTAGCTTTCAATATATCAAACTTTTATTTCAAGTTTTCTTCATATCAGTTTGCAATCAATTATCGACTACTTTAGCTATCATGATTCATTGCATGTTGATGTGATTTGGTTCATGTGTTGTCCATATATGATGTCTCTTATTTCTTTTTATTACAACAATTACTCCATTTCAATTTAATGAATAAAGGTTTATCTTCTTCGTTAATTGAACTGTTATGTACAAATCTTGCACAGGGATTTATCTAACTGCGATGATTTGTAAATTATAAGATTGTTGTCATTTTTATGTCTTGTTTGTCCTGTCATTTATGTTTGAAGAGCACTGTTGCTTTCTCTTTACGAGAAGCTTGTGGAGAATCTGGTGCGGGTTTCCTCCCATTGAACAACTGAATCAATTATTGTATGCAGGACAAACCTGAAGCGTTACTTCAGGTCAGTTTGTTATTTGTTATTTAATAGTTAATTTATTAGTGTTATTTAAGTAGTTTAGATAGATACATAGTTCAGTTTTATAGTTAGGATTATTATTTTAATTGTTCATCTTAGATAGTTTTCATTTTATTTCTTTCTCATAAAATTATAAAAATAAAAAACAATAGTTTTGCTGTCATAGGACAGTTTACAAATGATTTTTGCAGGTTTTCATTTAAAATATATAATCTGTAAATATTGTATATTTGTGATTAAGATTTAATTCTGTTAATAAGTGAACATTTAATTTCATATAATTATTGTTGTATAGTATAGACAATAGACTGTGTATATTTATTTCAGATTTGTTTATTAGTTTTCTTTAATTATTGTTTTCATTTAGATTAGTTCCTTTAGTTTGTTTTCTTTCATTTTCCTAGGACTTAGATCGGCCAACGGAGCCGCTAAACCTGTCGGGGTGGATCATCCCAAATGTCTTGGGTTATTTAGACAACCTCGGACCGGATCCACTTCTCCAGTTGACGAGCGTTCATTTTCTCCCGTCAACAAATGGTGCTAGAAGGAGGGCCTGAAATTTATTAATGGCACGAGGCGGTCGTAAGACTCCTCCACCACCTAACCGCTCACCTATAGTGACAAGAAGTCATTCAAACGACAACATCCCCCCTCAAACAACAACCACATCAACCGACGATCTACGGATCACAGTTGAACCAACAACCCTGAATCCTATAGGTGGTGACGTACAAGAGATTGTCCGACAATCTCTTTTAAGAACACATAGTGCCTTTGCCCGTTTGAGGAAACCAAACCGACCTTTGGACCAACCTTTAGATTTCTCTGATATCATAGAACAACTTGGAGGCACTAACCTCACTTTAAACCCTACAGATCCAATCCTCACTCATGCTGCAGGGGGATCTGGAATACCACCCTCACCACCCCCATCATCTCTTTCTTCTTCGGGAGAAGACTCTTCTGACGAAGACAGTTCCCCTTCTCAGCCTTCCACACCGCCTACACCAATGGCCAACCAGAACAATCCTACTAGACCTTGGCTCAACCAGGATGCAGTAGTCGTACCTGGGGCTCAACATCCCTTACCCAAACATCCAAAGAAGTGGCTTCCCAAGTTTGACCCTGACTCAAAACAAATCGCCGAAGATCACATCAAAAAGTTTATGTTAGCCATAAGAATCCATAATGTCAATCATGAAGACATAGTTTGTAGGTTGTTCCCCTACACTTTCGAGGGCAATGCATCTACCTGGTACTTTTCCCAGCAACCCCATACCATCGTGTCTTGGGAAAAGTTCGAGTCATGCTTTTTGGAAAAGTTCAGAGACGATAAGTCCCCGGAAGTTCTAGTTATGGAGATTTCTAGCTTAAGAATGAACCCAAAAGAGAAAATTAAAGACTTTAATCAAATATTCTTAACACTAAAAAACCGAATCCCTACGGACTCGATGCCTGACGAGAATCTTATCATAGCATACTATACTAAAGCCTTGCATCAAAGTATAGCCATTTGGGTTAAACGATCTAAGAAAGCCATATTGTTAGAGGCCTTCGAAGAGGCCATCCAAATTGAAAAAGACATCCTTATTTTAAAAGACACTACTCGCAATGAAACAGAGACTAGTTCATCTTCTAAAAAGAAGATCGAAATCCTCCCTAGACCTGCTCAAAATAAAACACAACCTAAAAGCTCTGATTTAGAAAACCTAACTAAAGTCGTTCAAAAACTGTCAAATCAAGTTATAGATTTGAAAAGGACGACCGAAGAAGCTTCTTCAAGCAAAGGGCCCTACAAACCCTCGTTCAGGAAGCCTTTTCCCACCAACTGACCTAATCCAACTACCGAGGGCCTTAATCTAGAAAGTCTGCAATTCGCCCTTCAAACAATTCTAGAAGCCCAGGATAACTTGATGCCTCCTGAGATTCCTGAGGAGGTTGTTGAAAAAGAGACAGTTGAAGAAGAAGAACCTTCTCCGAACATTTTTGGACACTTCTCGGATAGCATCTTTCAAGCTAACTTCAAGATAGTACATCCCTACAATACTAGGAGTAAGACAACAAACAAACCTTCTTCCGAAAACACTACGACTTTAACCCCGAAGCAATCTAAACCAGCTGAGACTAAACAGAGTCATGTAAACCCCAACTTAGATTATGATTTAGTTGAAGATCTTAAAAAGTTAAGGGCTAACATTTATGTTTATGAGTTATTAAAATTTCCATTTTTGCTACAAAAAATGTTGCAGAACATCGCAGAGAATAACAAAAATGGTAATTCAAGCAGTAACAAGGTTGTTCAGAACAAAGTTCCTTAGAAGACTTCCACTAAGAATAATCCTGATCCTCATGATAAAGGAATCCTTCCTGTAAATAATCTAACAAATGTAGATAAATTAGCTTTATAAACTGCGAGTAAAAAACCACAAGCTTCCACACTTACTACTCGCAGAAATGTACCTCCATTTTTGTTAACTTTCGAAATCTTTAATAGAAACGTGCAAAATTGTATGGTAGACTCAGGAGCGTCATCCAATGTGATGCCATGGTCTGTGTGTCAAAATATTAATGCTGAAGTTGAACCATCCACTTTAAAAATCATCCAACTTGATCGAACTAGTGTTAAAATCATAGGCGAATTAAGGAATGTGCTTATAATATTATCGTCTAACCCCAAAATTCATCAAGTTATTGATATTATTGTTGTAGATATTCCGGAAGTGTATGGTATGTTTTTAAGCAGGGACTGGTCAGAGCAACTACACGGCTATTTCGCGACAGACTGGTCTCACCTGTGGCTTCCAGAGAATGGCAAGCCCAACAAAATCAAGGTAAATCTTGAACGCTACCTTAAGTTCATGGTCACAGATTTGAACGATCCCAATGAGCCATTTACACCTTCTACCAATTCACCTGAAATACAAGGGATGGATACCTTTTTCGGTAATTTCATGGCCAAGACTTCAGCTATCACCAACCCAGCACAACAGTCCGAGATTGTAGCATATGTGCAGCCAACAACTTCTACACAATGGTCTCATGCACCCGATAAAAATCAAATTTGGTCTCTGTACTTTGACGGGTCAAAGTCCAAAGAAGGAGCTGGTGCAGGCTGCATTATTATTGATCCCTCAGGTAACAAAACCTTGATTTCATGTAGGTTAGAATTTGAATGTACTAATAATACAACAGAATATGAGGCTTTATTGCAGGGCCTCAGAAAAGATTTAGATATGAACATTCAAAACTTGACTGTCTTTGGCGATTCTGAAATCGTGGTTAGACAGGTAAGATATTCTATCCATTGTCTCTCTCCGCATCTTAGAAGTTACCAATCCGAGGTATGGAATTTAATGAATAAGTTTTATGCTTTCAATATAAATTCTATTCCTAGATTGAATAATTTTGAAGCTGATCTATTAGCTAATGTAGCTTCCAAACTCTTTCCTGCAGAAGGCTTGTCTCCAGATGAATTCTCTGTCGAACTGTTGTTCAGGCCATCCATTCCCAACGACATCACGAATTGGAGAGTCTTCGACGATGATCAGAAGATTATTAGCTTCCTGCATATGGAAGAAAATTTTCAAGGCGCGGTGATCGACGAAGGCACTCATGACGACAATTTGCGTGATTTCACGGTAATACCAGATCCGAGAACTCCTGAATCTTCATCGGACATGGTAAATTTGATCCCTAAGTCTGTAGTTAGATTAGAGAAATTTTACGATCTTCAAGATAAATTCAAAAAATCAGTCAACTGTAAAACCAATAGTTCCTCTTTGTCATATGAAAAAGTAAAGTTAGGAACTAATGACAATCCGCAGTGCATTAATTTAGGGGTGGGGTGTTCTGAACAAGAAAAGGATGCATTTATTAAATTGTTTAAAGAATTTAAAGATGTTTTTGCATGGACGTATGATGATCTTAAAACTTTCGACCCTAACATCATACAACACGTCATTCCTATGAAACCCTAAACCTTACCCTTTCAACAAAAATTAAGAAAAATGCACCCTAAGCTCGAACCGACCGTCAAAAAAGAATTAAATAAACTCCTGAATGCTAAGATAATTTTCCCAGTTAGGCACACTCAATGGGTTTCTAACTGTGTCCCTGTCCGGAAGAAAAGTGGGGAAATTCGACTATGCATCGATTTCCAAAACCTTAATAGAGCATCTGATAAAGACAACTACCCTGTCCCACCCATGGAAGAGATCCTTCAACATGTATCTAGTTCTGAGAGGCTATCTTTATTGGTTGGTTTCTCAGGGTACAACCAAGTCCTGATGTCTCCTCCAGACCAACTTAAAACTACCTTCCGCACTCCATGGGGCACCTACGCTTATAGGAAAATGCCCTTTGGATTGATTAATGTCGGTGCCACTTTCCAGAGAGTGATGGACATCACTTTCCGAGGCTTAATCAATCAATCCGTTGTAGTTTACTTAGATGATGTTACTGTATTTTCAAAAAACAAAACCGATCATCTAGCTCATTTAAGGGTTGTTCTACAACGATGTCGTAAATACGACATTTCCTTGAATCCTAAAAAATCTATCTTCACAGTAGAACAAGGTAAACTCTTAGGATTTATTGTTTCAAGCAAAGGGATGATTATCGACCCTGAAAGGACTCAAGTCATCTCGAAACTTCCCCCTCCTACATCCAAAAAGTCTATGCAGTCTTTCTTAGGCCAGATAAACTTCGTCAGGAGATTCGTCCCTAGTTTCTCCGAAATGGTCAGACCTTTACAGAATTTAATTAAGAAAGACTCACAATATCATTGGGGACCCTTAGAAAATCAATCTTTTAATGCAATAAAAAAATATATAATAGATGCTCCTTCTCTCATGAGCCCCGACTTTTCGCAAGATTTCACACTCTACACATTTGCTTCTGACCGTTCCTATGCTGCAGTCCTAACTCAAAAGAACGCTGAAAACAATGAAGTACCCATTGCCTTTATGAGCTCTGCTTTCAAAGGCACGGAACTTAATTACCCAGCGGTAGATAAACAAGCCTATGTTGTTTTCAAAGCATTCAAGCACTTCCGGTCTTATCTTTTGAAATCTAGGATGAAAGTTATTGTCCCTTATCCAGCCGTCAGGAACCTGTTAGTGCAGAAGGAACTAGGTGAAAAGAGGGGTAAATGGGTTACCTCCTTACAGGAGTATGACATAGAAATTACCCCATCTCATATAGTGAGAGGCCAAGGTTTATGCAAGTTAGTTGTTGATTCAACAGCGAGACAGCAAGAAGAAAATGATATGTCAAACCTAGGACATCACAATCAAAATGCAATCTGTTGTGCACAAAACTTTGTCAGTCCGTGGTATGATGATATAAAATTCTGTCTTGAACATGGGTCAGCCCCCCGTCACTTGGATCCCACTAAAAGAATAGCGTTGAGATTAAAATATGCCTCCTTTCATTTGGTTAATGGTATTCTGTTTCGTCAAAATTTTGATGGCGTATTGATGCGCTGTCTTGAGAAAGACGAAGCAGAAAAAGTCTTGCTAGAGTTGCATGCAACAGAATATGGTGGGAATTTTGGTGGAGACACCACTGATCATAAAGTTTTGAGAGCCAGTTATTACTGGCCCACACTTTTCAGGGACGCCCATGCCTTGTGTCGCAAGTGTATTATTTGTCAAAAAGCATTAGGGCGGTTACAGAAACTAGCTTTTCCTTTGCAGCCTGTTTCAGTAGACTCCCCTTTCCAGCAGTGGGGCCTTGATATTATAGGTCCAATCAATCCGCCATCCTCACAGAAACATAAGTTTATCATAACAACCACATATTATTTCACCAAGTGGTCTGAAGCTGCCGCATTAAGAACTGTGAATACCAGTCAAGTAATTGTCTTTTTAGATTCAAATATTATCACTCGTTTTGGTATCCCTGACTGTTTAGTATTCGATAACGCTTCTTATTTTTCATCTCTTGAGATGAGAGAATTCGCTTTAGAAAAAGGAATTAAATTGAAGTATTCTGCCAGCTACTACCCCTAGGGCAATGGATTGGCAGAATCAACAAATAAGAATCTGATTAAAATCATCAAGAGAACGGTATCTGAAAATCACAAAAACTGGCATAATGCACTGTTAAACGCAATCTGGGCTGATAGGGTAACACCGAAAACTGTTATAGGTAACTCTCCCTTTTTTCTTGTCTATGGTAGAGAAACAATTCTACCACCACATATCCTTCTTCCCTCACTACAGCTATCGCAGAAAATATGGGAAGAAGATTGTCCCCCTTTGGAAAACCGGATTAACACCTTAATGAAGCTAGAAGAGGTAAGAGCTCAAGCTAAACGTAAGTTATATCAGCATCAGCTAGTGGTTAAAATATGGTTTGATGCCAACTCTGCCTCTGATAGGAACTTTGAAGTAGGTGATCTTGTCTTGAAATGGGGCAAACCGCATGAGGGAAAGGGAGAGCACACGAAATTTCAGAACTTATGGATTGGACTGTTTTTAATTGCTGAGAAACTAGGTCCCAGCTCTTTCCGATTGTGGAATCTAGAAGGACAGCCTGACACCTATTCGGTGAATGGCCAAGCTCTGAAAAGATTTTTCGCTTGATGACAACCCTTTGTATACTATGTACATATTTTTCTTTTGTTTGCCTTTCTTTTACTATTTTGGCTTTGAATTTTTCCTTTGCGCTTATCAGTTTTTCTTTTGGAGATACACATACCTGAATTTTGGAACTGTTCAGACAAGGAAAACATAAAATTATTTCACTAAAATGACTGCTGAAAAATTGTGTAAACATCAATAATATACTTCTGAAATTTACATTTGTGTTGAGCAAAGACTATTATTTGAAAGAAGTTAACTGATTTCGATCTCTGAGATAAGCCTATCACGATCATCTATTATCTTCTCACGCTGTCCCTGTTCCTTAAAGGAATGACTCAGAAGATGTATCCCTACCTTAGAAGGTTGGTTTTGTAAATAAACCATCTCTGGATCTTAATGAAGGACAGTTCTAAAAAATTCTGTTGAGGTCTGTAAAAAATATGTTAAAATATCATAATTTTCAGCGTCACCCCGCTCAACTATATATCTTTAAAAAACAAATTAAACCATTAAAAGAGTTGTGGGAAGTGCTTGTAAACCCGCTGGGATGCTGAAAAGGTCTGCTGGCAGCGGGTAAATGCATGCATGACACCAAGACAATTTTGTCGAGGTACTGAACAAGCCCGCTGGAAGCGAAGCAATGTCGGGTATATGAAAATCCATAAATGTGAAACCTTTTGACCTTAAAATGTCCTTTATTATGATCTAGAACTTCTTGGCAGGATACAGATATCAGAGTGGGTTAAATGACAACCCTGTCGAGGCTATGAACGCCTGCTGGAAGCAGTGGCTCTGTCAAAATTATTGGAGATTTATCTTTAATATCGTGGTTCACTTGTCTTAAGACTATTATCAGTTTTCATCCTTTAAACACTGCTAGAATATTTGATGAATAATGATGTTTAGACAATTTTCTGGTTGTTTTTGAGTTTGAATTATTCTTCTTATCATAATTTGAATTTGTTCTTTTGGCAAAGATAACTGCTTCTACCAGTGTGTCGCCATTCTTGGCAGCCATTTCACATTTTTATCCTATCCTTATAAGCTGCCTACACAAGTGTTTTGGAACCCTTGATTTTCATCGCAATCTTTGAATGAAACAACACTATTATTTTGCGCATTCGCACACCTGCCTTTGTTCTCATTTTCACGACTGCAAGCGTGAAAACTTTGATTTCGAAGTCACGTCAATGGAATTAAAATCGTCACTGGATTATTATGGTCACTCTTGTCTGTGTTTTCATTTCATTTCCAATTTAATTATGGTCGCACAGTTAGCAAGACACCAAAACCTTTACTCATTTGACATTTTGTTGTTGTTAATGTGATTTCATTTTTATGAGACTGTAATGGTATTCAAATGATTATGATCGAGTCTTTGATTCAATGGTGGTTTAACGTTCTATTTCTTTTGATCAAATTCAATGGTTCATAACAACGCATTAATATGGTGATTATACCCTTAATTCGATAGTTTCATACAATGTATAAGTTTTATGGTCAAATCCTTATTCGAAACATTGTTTTGATTTTAAAACTATGCAAACACTATGCTTATGCAAATATTTGGGATGACTTACCATAGTTTTTGTTAATGGTTTGAATGGCATTACTTTTAACACATTGCAATAGTGATTTGAATCACCATATGCGTCGTCGGTTGTACATCTGGATATGACTGTTTTGCATGGGTTTACTTCCTTCCACCACCTTCTCACACTTAGGAATTAATGCCTCCCTTCTATCCTGGGTCACCTTTGTTAATTTTCGGGTAAGCCTGTGAGCTATCAACCCTACGTATACCCTGTCCAAACCCTTGACCATTTACCCTACCCACTGTGTATTATGTTCTATGGCACCTGTGGTGCGCATAGAACCAAATGGTATCCAAACTCTGTTGCTATTCTATAATGCTCATGAGGATTTGGAAAATAATGGCTGGCTGGTGTTTATCCAAAGATTTGAGGGTTTCAACCTTTCGGTTGCCCAACGATTCTCCCTCACCTTCGACGGATGCAGGGCTAAGGTCAGAGACATACAGCTCGAGCTAAATGAGGAATTCCTAAGCTCAACTACAGGACTACCAGCTACAGGGCAAAGGTGGTTTAAAAATTCCAAAGTAGACGAGGTGTCATGGCCGCTACTATTCACATCGAGAAAGATTGTTAGTTGTGATAGAGGTATGCCTATCACTACCCTCAAACCCAGGTGGCACGATCTTTTGGCAATTGTTAAGCAGTTTTTGACCTGTGAATGTCATTATGGCTTGGTATTTCTGTATCATCTTCGGTTATTGATGAATTTTATAGGCTACCCTCTGAATATGCCACATTATCTCTTACGTAGTCTGTACAAGATGTCTAAAATATTTAAGCGTGAGAAGGCTGATAGCAGCCTTTTCCATCACTGCTTGATCAAAGTTGTTATCGTTCATCATTTAATCCTTAGTGGTGACTATTGGCAAGCCTTCCTATCTAGGAATGGCTTCACCACCCCCGAGTGTGTTCTAATGGATAATTCTATGGTTACTGAAACAATGGTTCATCCAGCCGTGTCACCTCCTACCCTTTTACCCCCTGTCAAACCCTCGAATTGCCCGGACATGGACCTACATGATACCATGGCCGACCCGTGTGATAAAGACAATACTAAGGCCGTCAAAAGGCCTGTGAGGAAGAAAGGCAAAGGTGATACTGTTGTCAACAGTAAGGGAAATAAAAATGCCCGATGGATATCGAGATGTGCTCCGAACAAGCCCAAGCAGAGCACTAACCAAAAACCTATCGTCTTGAGCGAGGATTCAGACTCGCAGATCGAACGTTTCCTAGCCAAGGAATACCCCTATTCTCATGGCCTCTACTCTATGGAACCCTATGACTATGTCTCTAACTTACCTCCATGCCTCAAGAACGATCCTAAATTTCTAGGAATTAAGCTTCACAATGAAACCCCTGGTAACTTGAAAGAACCCTCACCTGTGATGCCAAAGCCATATCAATCACCATGTACCCAATGCAATTCCTGGCTTGAACGTTATTACACGGACGTCCCCCTATTGAAATCTAAGATCAAATCATTAGAGGAACGAGTGACAGTGTTGTTGAAGGAGAACAACATGCTACAAGACAATGAGAAGAAACAAAAAACCACCAGTTCAATTGTCTTCAGAAATGTCGTAGCAGCAACGGCCTTTGTCAATTCAGAGTTATCATAATCGAATCATTTTCTTACTGCCCAGGTATGTATTTCCATACTGATTTTGTTTTATGAGTTGGTTTTAATTAATATAACCGATTGGATTTTCTTTCAATTAGCTCTGTTTGTTTTAATAGATTCAAAATGATTCTGTTATGATTTCATTCTGAATCATATACAGAAGATTTGATTGCTAAACTCAAACGCAGCTATGATTTGGTTAATGCAATTTTATTGTTCTCAGATTAGTATAAACGATTGATTTGTTTTTTATTCTGTTTGGTTTTCTTTTGAAACAATTATGTACGTTTGAATTAGGGTATTCGATTGGGTTTGCTTTCGATTAGTTTTGTTTGTTTTTAATAGATTCAAAACAATCATATTGACTTCGATTTACCAGAAATGATTCTGTTTTATTTTGAATGAATATTTTCACTTTGGATTATGATTGCATTTGATCTATACAAAAGATTTGTTTGTTAAAATCAGACACAGCTATGTTTTGGATTGATACGATTTTGTTGTTTTTGGATTGTGTCGGCTCTGAGTTAGTTTAATTTATTTCTTATGGTTTAATTTTGAAACGATTATGTATGCTTGAATTAGCATGGTCTTTTACGTATGCAATGCATCAATATCAGAGATTGGTTTGATAAATACAATGTAATCTATTGATTCAAAAAAACAACTCTATTAGTTTTGGATTTAAAAACGATTTTGTTAATTACTGAGTCGACATAAATTATTACATGAAAAATTTTCTTGATCGGTTACAGTTTGTGTCGATTGAAATTGATTCATAAAAATGATTTCATTGGTTTCAAATTGTCTAAACAATTCTATCGGCTCCGAATTAGTAATAACAAGTGTTGAACAGATTGCATGTATCTCTGTTACCATTCGGTTGAACACGATTTCTGTCTGTTTCAAATTGGAATAAAGATTTGGTTACTTCTGTCATGAGCGATTTGCTTTGTGTTGATTTAATGATTAAAGATTTGGTTTAATAGGTCGAGTATATTTCTGTTAGCATTTCATTGATTGAAAACGATTATGTTTTCAAATTAGACCAGCTACAGAATCGCAAGATTCTGTAGCTAGTCTTAAGATTTTGATTTTTGTTAATTTTATCAATAAAACATTATCTAAACTTGTGTATTCTTGTCTATCCACAGGTACCTACGAATTTCATTGACAAATGTGACATGTTGTGGCATTTTAGATATAGTTTTGTTTTGAGCTGTTAGTCATAGGCAGAAATAGGGACTTGGGAGATTGTTCCCAGATTTTTTGTAAACTCCTTTGATCATTCCTACAGGGATGTTTTACCCTGTGGTCTTTAAATACTTGTTATTTTTTGTAATGGACACATCATCGATTGTTGGGAGAACCAGACTATGGATTTATAATATAGATTGGGATGAAAGTTGATGTCTTGTAACAGCTTTAGCTTTCAATATATCAAACTTTTATTTCAAGTTTTCTTCATATCAGTTTGCAATCAATTATCGACTACTTTAGCTATCATGATTCATTGCATGTTGATGTCATTTGGTTCATGTGTTGTCCATATCTGATGTCTCTTATTTATTTTTAGTACAACAATTACTCCATTTCAATTTAATGAATAAAGGTTTATCTTCTTCGTTAATTGAACTGTTCTGTACAAATCTTGCACAGGGATTTATCTAACTGCGATGATTTGTAAATTATAAGATTGTTGTCATTTTTATGTCTTGTTTGTCCTATCATTTATATTTGAATAGCACGACTTCTTTCTGTTTATCAGAAGATTGTGGAGAATCTGGTGTGGGTTTCCTCCCATCGAACCACTGAATCAATTATTGTATGCAGGACAAACCTGAAGCGTTACTTCAGGTCAGTTTGTTATTTGTTATTTAATAGTTAATTTATTAGTGTTATTTAAGTAGTTTAGATAGATACATAGTTCAGTTTTATAGTTAGGATTATTATTTTAATTGTTCATCTTAGATAGTTTTCATTTTATTTCTTTCTCATAAAATTATAAAAATAAAAAACAATAGTTTTGTTGTCATAGGACAGTTTACAAATGATTTTTGCAGGTTTTCATTTAAAATCTGTAATCTGTAAATATTGTATATTTGTGATTAAGATTTAATTTTGTTAATAAGTGAACATTTAATTTCATAGAATTATTGTTGTATAGTATAGACAATAGACTGTGTATATTTATTTCAGATTTGTTTATTAGTTTGCTTTAATTATTGTTTTCATTTAGATTAGTTCCTTTAGTTTGTTTTCTTTCATTTTCCTAGGACTTAGATCGACCAACGGAGCCTCTAAACCCGTCAGGGTGGATCATCCCAAACGTCTTGGGTTATTTAGACAACCCTGGACCGGATCCACTTCTCCAGTTGACGAGCGTTCATTTTCTCCCGTCAACAGGTCGCTAAGGCTAGTGAATCGACCTTGTGATTCTTTTCCCTTGGAATGAAAACAATGTTGAAGGAGCTGAAAGATTCCATCAGTTCATTAACTCTTTTGAAATACAACTTAAGTATTTCCTTTTTTATTTTGTACCTTTGGGTAACCTGATTGATGACCAAATCTAAATCTCCATTCACAATGAGATGTTCTATTTTCATTTCTTGTGCGAGAATCATCCCCTGGATCAAAGCTTCATATTTTTCCTCGTTATTTGTGAATGGAAACTCCAATCTTACATCATAGGGATGCATCATCTTATTTGGACTCATAAGAACGATTCCAACTCTATTCCCCAATTTAGAATAGGCTCCATCAAATGACATCCTACAATAGCCTTCAAACAAAAATTCTTGGCCTCCCAAGACTTGAACTCGCTCTAGGCTCTCCTTGTGCTCCATGTCCAGGATATCATAGTTTCCAATCCCGACATCTATATAATATTCCATTAATTCATTGTTCTTATTCTTGAAGGAGAATGGTTGTCTGGGTTCATGGGGTACTTTAATCATTGCTCCCTCCTTTCCTTGTAGCATCGTACAACTTTTGTCGTTCATTATATATCCATCAATCATGGATGTATAGCATCTTCCCAGCACAATGCCATATGTTGGAGGAAGGTATACCATAATAATATTGAAAACTATAATGATATGAGGGGATGATGTAATCCAAGCATAAAAATCCTTGATTTCTTCGTACGCTGGCACTTTCCTAGAATCAATTGCATATATGCTCTCACCAGTTTCATAATACTTAGTGCAACTCATGCCCAATGCCTCCATGGTCGCAAGTGGCATTATATTATTTTTCTTGCCAGTGTCAACTAAACAGTTACATAATGCAACATCATGATTTTCAATTCAAATGTAGAAGGGTGGAATTTTACCTCTTAGCTTGGCAGTTGATGGGCTATGGCTCTATTTTGGACTGGTAACAACAGCTTCATCTATTTCAGATGGATCATCCAACAATTTAAATATTTTTTTGTCTTTGTTGAGGAATCTTTACCACTTCCATAAAAGGCTGAGTTATCCTCAATTTACTTAGGTCCTCCACAACATTATACATCATTTGAGTGGATCTTGATTCCATGTGTTTTCTTTTGGTTCCATTTTCATTCGTCACATTCTCATTTGACACTTTTTCATTTGTTTTTTTCTTTTTCTTTTTCTTTTTCTTTGACAGAGTCGCCTTTATTCTTTGGTCTATTTAAAAACCCTCTTGTCTGGGTGACGTTTTCTTTCAAATTAGGATCTTTGCCATCATCTCCAAATATATACATGGATGTCTCTCATCCATCCATCTGTACAATTTCAAAGCTTTCATTAGGTAAGTAATAATTTTCTTGATCGATTATTTGCTCATCATAGACATCATCCAGAACAGTCACGTTTGGAGTAGGTTGTCTAGGAACCCTTGGTATCTGTGGGTTATCAGTATCCTCAAACCTCACTCTATTTTCAAGGGGAGTATTCCTATTTTGATCAAGAATTAGAATTCTTGGGTTTGGCATGTAATTATATCCCTTTCTCAGTCTAGTTATCTTGTTCTGCATCTGTTTGATGGTTCTATTCATCTATGCAATTTCAATTCTTTGTTTTATTTCCTGCACTGCCACGGGGTCAACCTTTACGTCAGGTATGGTTCCTTTAAAAAATACTCCTCCCACCGATTGATTCTAAGTTGCTCAAGGTTTGAATTCTCCGTTATTTATTGATATGGAAGCTCCTTGATTATCAATATTTAATCCCCCCATATGCCCTTGTACTCTTCCTAGTATAATATTGGGGTCGACACCCATCTCAATCATAATTTCTTCCATCTCAGTGCCCTTAGTCATTGCTCCTCCAAAGTATCCATTTGGGATGTTATGATGGCATATTTTACATTTGGAGACATCTAATTATAATAACAATCGAGAATGACTGGGTCATTTGGTCTTTTAGCTTCTGGAATTCTACTCAAGGTTTTATTGAACCCGAGGTTAAAATATTGTATCATTTTGTTCTTCCTCAAACCAATCTGGGTGAAGTCTGTGAGGAGGGTATGGTAAGAAATTGGAGGGGAAAACATGGTTAGGAACATAACTTCAAGGTAGTTAAATGAGTGAATGGATCTACTGGGAAACATTGAATACCATTCATAAGCTCTTTCTGATAAGTTTTGCAAAAACAATCTCACCATGACGTCGTCATATTCTACTCGGCGAAAGTCACAAATGTCAAGAAATAAGTGAAAATGCCTCTTTGCATCGATTGATCCGTCTCCAGAAAATTCCTTTAAGGTTACCTTAGGGAGAACATTGACCTCATGTTGTTCACCTATAATATTAAGAGGGGAATCCCTTACCCTCCTTATATTTCCAAACACTGGGATTCCTTGATTTCCTGTGACATCTCTTCCACCTCCTTGTCTCTCTTCATGATGCTCGTCTTGGGGTTGTTCGTCTCTCGCTGCCATGTTTGAGGAGACTTCAAGGCTAGAATTTTCACTTCTAAGGACAAAGAGTTGCATACTTTTACTTCTAGTAATGGGTCCCTTGTATTCGTCCAGCTTCAATATTGACCTTATTCTTATGTTTCTCTAGCTAGCCTTTGATTTCTTTGATCTTTTCTTTCTTCTCTCCTCTATCTTAGGAGGATTTATCTTTATTCTTCTTGGACTAATATCTTCCATGACCTTTCTAACTCTTCTCAAGTTTGGGATGTTTTTATTACTAGATTATACAACTGGTGTAAAATGTTTCGTTGATTATTCAATCCAATTTCTAAATGGGGTTGATTTAAGGGTGATGTCATATATTCTTTCATAAACACTGGGCCAGGTATTGAATTTTCAGTTCATGTCCCCAGTATGGTCGCCAAAAATGTTGACGCTTGAATCCATCAGGACCAAAACGAAAACCTCACGAGGATACAAATCCCCCTGCATTTTTATAGAGGTGGTACTCCTCTGTTATGATTTTTGTGGGACTCAAAGTCTTCAAAATATGGGACTTTTATAGAAGTCCATTATGGTAATCAAAAGAAAGTAAAAATATAAATATGGAAAATGTTTTATTTTCTTTTAAGGAAATTTCTTGAGAGTGGATCAAGAACCACACATATTGACACATTTAAAGAAAATAAATAAAAGTTTCTCACATCCATCACAGTAGGGATACAGATTTTTTATCACATAAAAATAAAGAAAATGATCTACAACATAAGAGAACTTTGACACAGTGATACACGGGCAGCTCAAATAAATTTAACGATAGATCAACCTCAAATACTTTATATTCAGAAAACTGGGTTACAAAGTACAATCAAGATTCTTCCCAAAATAACTCTCTTGGAATTTCTAAAAATATATAGTTCATTACATATTCTCCAAAATTTAAATGAATTTGTCATAAAGACTGGGATTGGGGCTCTCACTGACCATAAACAATATATATATATATAAGAAGGAATTTTGTAGAAGGAATAAACTAGGCGGCGGAAGACAGAAAGACCTGGTAAGAAGAAAAAGGAAATTATCAGTCTTCGGTTAAACCTTTCTATTTAAAGAGGTGGAGTAACTGGATGAAGAACTTGATAAAGAAACAATTATGTGATCAATATAAACTTACTATGATGGTATATCTCTTTTTTCACTTTCTCATTGATTTCCTTTTATGGCTTTCATTGACAATTACAAGAACCGTCTCAACTGCATTTTTCCCTTCATCGATGAGTTTGTTGACACCCTTTATAAACCACTCCTCAATGTAGCTTCTCATTGGTGCCACGTTGATTTCATTACAAATTTTAATATTGAAAATATCACCCTCCAAGTCCCTTAGATCAATGGAAATATTGTGCAAATCTTCTTCAATATCTTGATTTTTTACTGAATAATCCACTAGCAATTTATCTAGGTCATCTTTATTATACTCAAGAATGCCATAGAATTTTTCAAATGATAACCCTTTAAAGATATCAACTTGTTCGTCAAAGTATTTATTGGTTAAGAACAATGAGCTGAGAATCACTTTGGGGTCTTGGACCTCAATGGTGCTCCCGACTAGGTCTATTGCAGTCAGCCTTTTGAATAATTCTTCTCTCCTAGTTATGGCTTGGTTGCATTCTTGGACAATAATATTTAAGTTCTTAACCTTTTTCTTCGAACATGCATTTAGTTGTTTTATCTGGTTCGGAGAAGGGAGATCATCCTCTCTTCTTCTCAATTATGTCATATTGGCAACTTTAAAACTGAAGGGTATGACCACGTCGAGGTAAAACCCTTCTTCATTTTTCAAATCTTCCTGTAAATATCCATGGAAGGAATGTGCCCTCATTCCAAAAGAGACCATCATTTTTGACATCTCCCAATCCTTTGTAATTAATTCCATTATTTTCTTATTGTTCTTCTCCAGATAGCCCCTGGCTAATGTGAGCAGGCTTGAATATCCTTTTAGTTTTGTTGCAGGTGTGGTAGGCCCAATTATTGCTAAAGGATTAGAAAGTACTAGAAGAGGCATTAAATAATCCTCCAATTCTTTGACTGTTTCCTTTAACTTAACTTTCTTTTCTTCAAAGCCTCCAATAGAATCTTCTAGATCATCTCTAGTTGCTTGGTGAATTTGGGAAATTTGGGAAGGTCGCATGTTCTGTAGGTTAACCTTGAAATGAGATTTCCCCTTTTTATTCTTTACATCTCTTTTCTCAATAATTAAATTTTTGGAATCGTTGTCAAAAGATGTTCTTTGAAATACAAAAGAATCTTCTTCATCGAAGGCCTCACTCTCAATTATTTTCATCAGAGGATTCTGGTGAGTCATGTTCTCTGGTTGATCAGCGTTGGGGAACACCTTTTCGATGTCAATCTCGAGTTCCATATCCTCAAGGGAGAGGTTGTAGATGTCACTTTTGCGTCGAGGTCCCTCCTCTTCTTATACAATAAATTTTCTTTTCTTCCTCAAGGTAAGCTTATGGGAGCTTTCAATTTTTCCCAAAGGAGGTTTCTTATCTCCTCCTCTGCCTGAAGAACTATGGGTCACTTTCTTAATTTGGTGGGACATTGGAGCACCACAATGAGATGGTGTACTCTTTAGAGTGACAGTTGGGGATTGGGCACTCTTCTCACCTAGACCTTTTCATTTATATTTGTATGACTCATTGGTGTTGATTATTGTTTCCAGGTCACCA
>SNQJ01S0082887.1:0-35045 GCA_010110895.2 Picea sitchensis
TCTCACATGCCTAGTTTTGGATTAGTCAACAACCCTGACTTGAAGTAATCATAACTTTGAACCTGTAATGTATAAAGATATGAAACTGATACACAATGTTCTTTAGTGTGTTTTAAGCAATTCCTCCAAGTGGCACTACTTGGAACCTCTCAGAAAAGGATTTATAGCAAAAATGGCATACCTTGCTGAATTCTGGCTTATTCTAGAGAGCGTCCTTGTAGAGAGTGCCCCGCACAAAATGTTTGATGAAATTCTCTGAAACTGTTACAAAGAATAATAAATCCTTTAACATAACTGACACATTTTGTCTCACTAAATTTGGATATGTTATGAAGAAGTTATGACGTTTTTACCCGAAACACCTGATTTTGACTAGTTTCAGGACTGGCCACAAACCCTATTTTCCACAGAGTGTAACTCCAAAAATAAAACGACCCACAAGCTGATTTTTGAAACACAGATACTTGGATAGGTTTTCTCACTTTCATATCAATTTCAGGATCTGAATAATTATATAAAACAAGTTATAGCGAAAATGGTGAGATGGCCTGAAAATAACATACCATAGAAAGCACCTTCAAAAGAATTTATCCTTCCTTGCATTTCGGCCTTCTTTTCTTCACTTTCCTCATAATTTCGGCTAAAATCTCAGACACCTATATATATTCAATATTCTCAAGTGTGATTCAAATGAGAGAGCCTTGCCTCTTAGTTGCACTCTCCAAAGTAGCTCCCCTTAAAAACATATTCTAGGTCCACTTGGCCCCTTTCCTTATTATTTTAGAGGTTGGGTCCACTTCTAATTTCTCCATTAAAATTATTATTGAAATAATTTATTTTAATTCACTTTTAATTATAATACACTCATCCACTCTTTATTTATTTACCTTTTAAAATCTCTTAAAATACTTTGATTGCACGACTTTTGGGGCTTCTAGATGACATATGAGGTCCTCCAACTTGGTAAGTGGTAACTCTCAAGTGAGGAGTTATGTGGCGTTCTACATACCACTAGAAATGGCATGACATGTACTATCCATATATAATATTATTATCTGAAAATATATCATAAATCATACCGTTACCCATCAAACAATCTTGGGTCCATTACCCAAACACAGGTTCTCCAACTTCTCTTAGCCCATAACTCTCTAGCGTGAGGAGTTAGCTGACGTTCCACATACCACCAGAAATGGCATGACAAGGAACTATCCATCTGGGATGGTTTCACCAACAATTTCCTTGATCTTCATCTCATTATTCCTCATTACAAGCATGGGTCCTCCAACCATTCTTCTAGGACCAACTCAATCCCGATGGCGTCTTCAGTGAGGGATTTCACCATCTGGGGACCACTTTGGAGTTCATCCATTTTATTACACCTTATCAATCATGATAGAACAATAATGATTCATCTATACATTTTTTCCAACAATGCATCATATACCAATGGAACCACATCGATCCATCTTCATCATGTATCGATGACAACTCATTGATCAATGCTTCATCTATGCATTCTCATCAGGACAATACATATTATATTACATCAATCATCAATCAATCAATCCTTTGACGTCAATCAATCACTTGACATCAATCAATGACATCAATCAATCAAACCATTAGCATCAATGACAACATGATCCAAGCGAAACTCAGGTAGGCAAATGCAGCAGACAATATCTGACGACAAGTCCTCTATATGTGTTCCCCACTATGCTTGATCCAAATTTGGAGGGATTATCTCCGCTACCTCTCCGCATGCGACCTCGTGTTTAACCCCTATGTTAGAGGTCGGGATAACTTTCATGTTCTTGGACTTTTTACACTCCTAGCTCGCGACTCCGATGTTTGTTTATGACGAAGGTTCCTCTCCAACCTAATTCAGGCTCTAGCCTAAACTAGTTGATTGACCCTACAAACAAGTCTAATTGATTTTAAATTAGTGTTAATTTTAAAAAAAAGCTTGTTTTAGAGATCAAAGGAAATGGAAATGAAACTAGTGTTTTGTTTTGAGGCGAAGAAGGAGAAATAAATGAAATTGAAAGAAAAAATTACTTCTATTTGACAAATAAAGATTTTCAACTAACTCACTAACCAACTTTCATAACTACTTTTTCTAAGATCATTTAAAGGAAAACCTAAAACAAAATTTAAACTTGGCCCTTGAAATTTTACTTAATGTTCTAAGAAGTCAGTGAGAACTTAAGAAGGCAACTCTTTCTCCTAACAGAAAATAATCAACCCAACTACTTAATAAAACAAATATTAAATCTTTATTTTATTTATTTTGAAATATATACTTCAAACGAGCTTCGGAAATAAATCTTTTCTTTTCTTTAAAAGGCGAAAGGAAAAGTAAAATACAGAACAAAAGCTGGGCCCGACCTCACATTGCTTGTGGATCCTTGGTCAAGACATAAGCAGGGTTGATCGAGAGACTCCTGGGACTAGGTCTAAAAACCCTTTCAAAGAAAACACAAAGAAATCTTTAAAAGATAAGAAAAAGTGACATCAAGCCAGGAATATGATTGTAGAAATAAAGAACCTTGTGTAATCAAGAAACCACGAGAGTATGACTTCAATGGGGAAGGGTTGACTTCTCTTAGAGAAAAATTCTTGACACACAAACATGCTAATGATACTTAAACAGCGGGATGTATATGAGCAGTGAAGTATGTACATGTGTAGACCCTGTGAACATACTTCTATAACTTATCAAAAAGAAACAAAGCAGGCGGTGATAGGCGGAGAGCTAGTATGGAACCAACGGTGACCAAAATCCCATAAGACTCAGCGGACTACATAGGCTCGAAAGGTATAAAACCGATCAAACACCAAAAAAATATCCCCTAAAACCACAGAGGGCTTCCCAATATGAATTGGCCAGAGTTGCGCTAGGAGGGAAAACCCCCTAAGGACTACACTAGGGTTCAAAATGTAGGCAGATCAAAGCAGTCTAAAGGTATCCTACTTTTCTAACTACCAAGACATACCCCAAACATATGCATGAAAGACAAAATTAGGAAGGGATGAGGTGGTATGCCTTTTTACTCTGTGTGCAATTATTAGATCCTCTTAAACAGTAGCTCATTGACGCAAGCCTCCTCTGAGCTAAGCGCATTCTAAACGGATAAGCAGGAACTATAAACATGCATCTCATATATAAATCATGGGTTAGATGTTAGAATACATGAGGAAATAAATCATGATTTGGGATAGGAAAAATATTTCTTTTATTGATATCCTGATGTTTACCCTATGAGAATTGACGAAATTTGCTCCCACAAACTACAGTGGGCTCCCTATTTATCAAGCTCAATTGCACCTCCGGCATTATCTTTCTCCTCCTCAAACTTTCTCTAGGGGAAATGGAATGAGCTTATGATGGAGAAAAAAGGAAAAATGGGAAATTAGGAAAACTCATAAGGTAGCTTCAATTTGGGTCAAGGAGGATGCAGAAAGCAGGCTAGAGTTTCAACATTCTTATTCTTGGCAACTGGAGATGAGACCCAAAACCTCAGCACATATGAAAAAAAGGATGGTTATTTGGTTGGAGGACGGGATATAGCAGTTGAATTGGTTGGGAAACTACCCAAAAACCCGTAATCTCGACGAATTCCTTTCACCTTTTTATTTTTTTCAACTTTTACAAGCATACACGGGATGTAATGGTACAACATGCATATGTACGTGGGCTATAGTGGTGCAATAGATGTACATACATGGGCAATAATGGTTGAGGGAACATACATCTTCAAAAATAGTATTTTTAAAAGAGCTTACTCGATTGATGGCTTGGAAAAATGGCAAGTAAGAGGGTCTAATGCCAAGTATACATGTATAGTGAAATTTAGGGTTAACGGTACTCCATTACGAACATCCCATATGGGTGAAAATAAATAATGGGTCCCACACCCAATGAGGCCATGTTAGGTACCCAAATACAAAATACACTAAAATAAAGAGGTGAAGGAAAGGAAAACCTCATGAGCCCCCTTAAGGTATAATGTATGTAAAGAGAAGAACTATAGTTGATAGGAAGCGTATCCCTTCACTCCAAGATGACTTAGAAGAGAATGGAACTACATACAGGTGAAGGTCTTGGTGAAGATGTATCTTGGTCTGATGTTGAAGGACAGAACAATAAGTTGATGATCCCCTCGTGTACTAGAGAAGTTGGATGTAGTGCATGTGGATCTCGATGTGTAAATCTTTGCCCTCACATTTGGATATCTGCAGAACTTTAGAGTTCTTTGTTTGTCACACCATATGACGATCTGCCAATGGCTAGATACTTATTTCGGTGAGAAAATGTTAGCTAATACATAGCTTCGAATGGTTATGTTAACTACCCTCTATACGCCTCATTTGAAGATGAAACTGATGGAAGCTGCTTCTTTCTTGACCAAGAATGGGCACGGAACCAAGGCTGAGTCCGGTAACCATATGTGGATTTGTGATCAGTGCTATCTCCAGCCCAATCGAAATGAATAAACCCGATGAGATGTAATGTATAGTATGTTTCATAATGAATCCCCAAGGTGATGGTGCCATGCGTTTGGGGATACACTTTGCGACTTTCCAATGTAGCTCATGTAGATCTTGCATGAACCTAGAAACTACACCAAATGCATATGAGAGGTCTGGTTTGGGGTGTGTGAGATACAACAAACTCCCCACTAAAATTTATCTTTAGTGTGGTCAACCGATGAATTCCCCTCCATCCTCAAGTTTAAATCGTGATATGAAAGGAGTCGGATCAGACTTGCAATTTGTCATGTGAAATATCTCCAGAATTATATCTAGGTGCATACTTGGCTTTGAGATATTTTGATTCTTGATGCATCCTGACCGATCTCGAGTCTAAGGAAGAAGTTTAGGGGACCCATGTTAGTCATAAAAAACATGTCATGTAGAATCCTCTTAACTACAAAAATTGTTGAAGAGTTGAGCAACCGATGATCAACATATAATCAACATAAAAAACTAAGAGTAGAAATGAATCAACTATACTAAGCATGTATACATTTGGGTCTAATTTAAAACATACAAAGTTCTATGATAGTGGGTAGGATTCCATCTTGGCATACCATGCCCTCAGAGCAGTTCAGACCATAAAGGGACTTCTTTGCGTCCTGACATACCAAAGATGAGTCCTGCACAAATCCAGGGCTTCTCTCCATGTAGATCTCCTTAGAGAATTCCTGCATGAAGAAATGCATTATTCACATCCATCACGATGGACTTCCCATCCTTTGGCACCTCAATGGAAAATTCCAGTAGGTATGGAATCCATCTTGGCTAAGGTGAAGGGTCTCATGTCTGAGTCAGTACCATGAACCTACTACTAAAGAGACTTTGGCTAGGCGGCTTTGTGTATGCGCTAATTTATTGTCCATTTGTGCTCTTGGTCCACATAGGACCATCTACATCTAACAAGTTTCCTCCCTCCTCGAAGTGGAACCAAATCCCAAGTACGGTTCTCGAGGAGGTAGTTGTACTCCTCACATGGAGAGTTCTAAGGTATTTCCAATAGCCTTTCCATAATACTATGGATCTGAAGGCCCGAGACAGAGAAAATATTCCTAGAGGGGGCAATGGTTCAATGGAAGTGGGTGAAAGAGGCTCCTCGAGAAATCGGATCGAGTCCTCCTAGTATTGGATGGATCAATTACGAGATCCATGCATCTGAGAAGGTATTTTGTGCCCACTTGGGCCTCTTCTGGATCTGCAAGCTACATCCTAAGATACTCCAGTCTCATGTCGAGAGTATCTTGACTACGAATATGAATCATCACGGAGTCCCCAGATTGGAACTCACATTTGAATAAGAGTCAACATGTCCATGCTCATCATCTTGGACGGGTGGAAGGTGAGTGTACATGGTAGGCTGTTGAGGGTACATGGGGCACTCCTCAAGTGGACCTACTCAGTGATGGAGCGGTTTAAGGAAATCTCAATGGCGAATATCCCTTCTACTTGGGGTATCCAAAAAATGCATAGTTCTTTGGGGATCAAGTTCCTTCCTCTTTTAGATGGAATCCTGGCCCATGCGTGGTAGAAATCTGAAAGTGGGTCACTTCCGGGTTGAGGACGCTCAAATACATAGTATCTATGGTAGTGACTTTGCATGCATCATGCAAGATTCCATCTCCTTTAGAGATCGGTTTTCCACTCGGCAACTTCATTTTAAGAAGTATAGGGGTATGTGTTGCGACTAAATCCCACCTCATGGAAAAGATTATGGATCTCATGATTTATACTCTCCCCATTATCATTTCGGTTATCTCTAACTTTCGAGACTATCTAGCAGGAGCTTGAAATTTTTGAGGTGTTGAAATACCTTGGTTTTTTTTGCCTGAGAAAGTAGATCCTTGTAAAACATGAGAATTGTCAACAAAATAGAGACAACCCTTTTTTTGATTGATGGATCACGACTCTCCCCCATTATCATTTCGGAGGAATTTTATCTTCTTTCCAGACTATCTCAACCAGGGCTTCGAAATCTTCGAGGTGTTGAAATACCTTGGATTATTTCCTGAGAAAGTAGATCCTTGTAAAACATGAGAAATTGTCAACAAAAATGAGAACAACCCTCGCTTTTTTGATTGATGGATGCGAAAAAGGACCCATGAGGTCACTGTGGATCAGATCTAAAGGTACATAGGCTCTCTGAGACTTTCCCTTGTCGAATTTCTCTTGAGGGTGTTTCCCGAGAATACATCCCTCATAGACTCCCTTTGAGAAATGGATGTCTGGTAGACCATCAACCAATATTTGCTTGCTAAGTTGTTGCATGTGTCTGAAATTCAAATGTACAAACCTTTAATGCCATATCCTACTACTTTCATTAGCATGAGTAAGCAGTAAAGAAAAATCAAGTTCAATGAATTCAGAAAAAGTATACAATCTAGACTGATGATTTACCTCACCAGTAGCAACCCTGGAGTTGGTTTGCATGTCATAGATGTCCATGGAATTTGGTGTGAATATGAATTTATTTCCGGTGCTGGAATTTGTCATCTGATACATGGAGAGAAGGTTGAAAGAAAGTTTGGGAATGTACAACACATTCTCGAACATTCCATTGGTGAGTTCAATCCTTCCTTTGTCGGTGACTTCGACAGAAGAGTTGTCCCCCATCAGAATAGAAGGACCTTTGCATGCATCCAATGAAGAATATATTTCTTTTGAGGAAGCCATGTGATGTGATTCTCCTGAATCTATGATCCAAGCATTGGGAGAGGAGTTGATGGCAATCAAGGCATGGATAGAATTGCTTTTCTTGGAATTCGGATCTTCTGGCTTCTTCTTCTTGGAACCCTCGGGGATGTGATCTCTAAGGTTGCTTTTATGAAGTATTTGAGACATTAGATCTATTTTTTTTCTCATGCATTTGGATTCTTAATGGAATCCTTTGTGATAGTATGTGCATTTCTCCCCTTTTCTTCCCTTTTCCCCTTTGGATCCAGAGGCATCGATGAAGGGTTTTGTGTACCCTTCCTTCTTTAGATGTGCATGAGATTTTCGTTTATCTTTATCTTTATATTTCTGATATTTGTGGCTTCCATCTTGCATAGTGAGTGCATGCACCTTTGGGCCTTTGATTGTTCCCATGTTGATGAGATTGGTTTTATCTTGTGTCAGTGCTTTGATAAAGTCCTCAAGAGAAGGCATCTTCCAGGTGGATCCAAAGGCAAATATGACAGAATGGAATGTGGATACAAATACAGAGAATTAAATACCAATATTGGAGAGAATGGTGAGAACCATTTGTTTCTCCTGCTTCGATTTATCAACCCTACAATCTTTGATTTGTGACAGTAAATAATTGAATTTTGCAAAGAAATCTTGGATATTGTCAAAGCTTTTTGGATCCAATGTGAGCAGATCCACCTCCAACATGTGTCCCCTCATCTCATATTTTTTTCCAAAGAGCCCTTCCAAGGTGGTCCAAGCTTCATTGAGAGTCTTATAGGAAGATATATGAAAAAGGAGATTGGGAGAAATAAGACTGCAAATTGTTCTGAGTGCCTCATCCATGCGATTTAAATACTTGTATTTTTCTATGGTTGATGTCAATTATGTATCTATATTCCAGTTTAACCTGTACAACCCTCTGGTTCGGATATGTATGGATATTTTCTCCTTCCATGCAAAATAGTTGTAAGGTGTAAGAATTAATTCTTTTTGGAAATCCATCTTTCCGCTGTCTTCAATCTCTTGTACCTGCAAAAAAAATTTGGTGTAGCTTTTGCCTAGCAGTTCGTCAGCTCTGATACCATGTAAATTGTTAGCGATCAAAAATAATTTTGCAAATTATTTGACATCACATGATTAAATTATTATAAGGTATAATATTTATTTATAGATCTTAAGTTTCAAAGTCTTGAGACAGGCTTTAAATCATATCATTTCAATGAATAAATGAATTCATATCTCAAAATATACCAAAAGCTAATTTTTAGATTTCGACGGTTAAATGGTCAATTTTAAATTGTGGTAAGCCACCAAAATCTCTCCTTTTCGGTGGCTAAGGAGCAAAAATTTTAGCCTGTAAGCCGCCGAAATATCTAAAGAGTCTAGATCGGTCTTCTTTCTGCCCAGATCATGTTTTTCCGTTTCCAGAATCTGTGGGAATGATCTCAAATTAAAGATAATAATTATCAGAAGCTAGATCATCCTCCTCATCAAGTTTTGAAGGCATATGGTAAGGGAATGAAGCCAAATGGCATGTTTATTCTTGACAGAAATCACCCAGCCATCAAAGAAAAATTTCAAAATTTGTGATTTTCACCAGCAAGCTACCAAATAATTCTCCAGGTTATCAAATTCAACTTATGATGATAAGATTAGATCATTTATGCTAAAAGATCAAATTGATTATGTTTATTTTTGGTATTTCAGATCCAATAAATTAGGATCTTGAAACCTTGATGTAAAGGCTATAAAATCCTGAGATTTCTAAACACCAAGGGGGAGAAAAATTGTTGTAGGACTGTGGTTCTATTCTTGAAGACTTGTATATTTCATCCTTTGGAGATGTCCATGAATATATCTTGACATTGAGCTTCTTTCACTTTGTTTGTTCGGTTTTCATCTCTTTTCTCTCCAAGTTTATGTATACTCAATGACAAAAGGTTGTCATCCCATCTCTTCGTTGGTATATTATACCTAAATACATTGCTTCTTATGTTTGTCTTAGTGCTAGATAGTTGTCATCCTATTAGTGCAGTCATAAGCTTAAGCTACAAGTATTTACTTATTATGTCTGATCATCTACTATATACAAATATTATATATGTTTCTGATGATATGAAGGAGTATCTTACCTATCATTACTGGCCATTCACATATTCTTTTGTGTAGGTATTTCTTGCTAGCATAATGAGTCTTCTCCATGTTTTCACACATTGATTAAAACCTTCTGAGCAACATAGTTGAAATCCTTGGTATTTCAAATGACCCATGTCTTTCTAAATGGGTGTAAGTTTATAATGCCATCCGAGTTGATCCTATTTATCCACAGGTTATTGATATATTTAAGTTACCAAGATTACACCCTTCTACAGTCAGGGAGTGATTTCTTGGAGTGATAACAAAATGGTACCGTTGTCGGTGAATGAAAGTGAAGCAGAATTTCCCTGGGAGAATGACATAGATCTGTGTCTTGATGGCAGACAAGAGACAAACATAAAATTTGAATGTAATCATTTTCCTGGTGACTCCACATTAAAGACTCCACTGGGGAGGATCTGATTGATAGAAGATGAAGAAGATGAATTCTAAATCCAGGTATCAGTTCATTAGTTTGCTTCATGAACTGTTGTTGTTATTTATTAGCTCCTTCATATTTCCCTTCACATGTTAAAATAATTATCCAATGTTTTGTATATTCTGAAGATTACAAGACTTATTTTATATATCCATCTTTAGAATAAGATTTGTAGCTTGATTGCATTGTAGATGTTGATTCAGTCATTTTTCCTCAGCCTGCTCATAAATATGACCATTGTATTTCAATTCCTTAAGAATCTAATCAGCCATGTTATCTTGAAGAAATTACAATTGTTTCAAAACCCTGTCAGATTTCAATTCCTTTTACCAAAAATTATGAACCTTGTCATGAACCCGTTAACTCTCATAATCAACCCACTTCTTTTCAAATAAAAATTAGGATGAATATGTTCAACCCTTTAAAGATTCCCTCTCTTCTTCATCCTTATCCTCTTGACTATTATGAATATCTTCCCTTGTTTACTGGAGAGAATCAAGCTTTCGCTGAAAGACACTTGGAATCCTTTGACGATTTTATTGATCGTTTTCAGATTGTTCATGAAGATGTGATCATGAGATTTTTCTCTAAATCTTTGATTAGAGATGTTTTTGTTTGGTTTAAGGGTCTAAGAGATGATTCCATTGACTCTTGGATTGATTTCTCTAATGTTTTTATGAAGCATTGGGGTGAACATAAATCACCAGATTCTTACCTTGCTGATTTTTGTGCTATGAAAAGAGAACAAAATGAAATTTTGTCTGCTTTCAATCGAAGATTTTGCAGCATATACCATGGTATGCCTTTGGAATCAGGCCTAAAGAGACAACTGCCATGATATATTATGTGATGGAATTGCATTCAAAACTTTCCCTTCTTCTACTAGAAATGAATTATTCATCATTAAGCATTCTTTTTGAAGATGCTCTAGAGGTGGAAGAAAATATTTATGTTTCCAGGAGGATCCAAGAGCAGACTGATTTTGAAAATCTACATAAATTTGAGCCAACAGAATGTCAATATAGTTCATAATCCGAGCAAAAAGGTAATGACTATGAGGCAGTTCCAGAACAACAACAAGCAACTAAAATTATTTCAGATTGTGAATCAGATCCTTCAATATTTGCAAAGCTTTCCAGAGATAGGTATTCATATGAATTTTATGATCAGTTTACAAATCTAGTTAAGCCTATGATAACTCATGAATGTATAGACAACTACATTTTTATAGCTGATCAAAATCTTTGTTATTCAAATACTGCTCTATCATCATTCTCTGAACACTATTCTAAAGAAGAGGTCAAAGGATTTGATGATCACAAGGTAATCATAAAAATAAGAAGAAGGTTATCAATCTTTTGGCAGAGAAGCAGTCATACAAGTGGAACCTTTTCCTAAAGACCAACAGATTTCTGATATCAGTTTCAAAGATCCAGTGGCAGCCTTCATAGAATCATACATTTCAGAGAACATGAAGACTTCAGATTTGTTAAACTTATCAGTATGTCCAGATGATTTTGGTTTTGTGAATGATTTTTTATCACAGTTGTTGCATTTCAAACATCAAATATTGATCAGTGAGGATGATGAAATCATTTTAGTATTAAAATTACTTGGATGGCTACGATGGAAATTTTCCTTTACCTAACCAAATTGCAGAACTAGTTAGAGTAGAGTAGGTAAGAAATAATCTAACTGCCCAAGCATTTCTTTTCTTTCATTTTGCAACAGATGTAGCAACTACTTTGTGTGAATAAAGGTATTCTTTAAGATATATAGAGATAATCTATATAGGTCATGAAAGATTTTCAGAAAGAGGTGAATAGTTGACCCCATGCCCAATGGAATATTGAATCCATGCCCAATGGAATACTAAATCCATTCCCAATGGAACACTATACATTAAGTTCATATTTTATTTTTCTAGAAAGGCATTAGATCTATGGTTCTTGGAAACCTCGCAGGGAGGTCTCCATCCCAGTTGGAGCTAGATGTTAGCGATCAAAAATAATTTTGCAAATTATTTGACATCACATGATTAAATGATTATAAGGTAGAAGAATTATTTATAAATCTTAAGTTTCAAAGTCTTGAGACAGGATTTAAATCATATCATTTCAATGAATAAATGAATTCATATCTCAAAATATACCAAAAGCTAGTTTTTAGCTTTCGGCGGCTAAATGGTCAATTTCAAAGTGTGGTAAGCCGCCGAAAGATCTCATTTTCAGTGGCTAAGGAGCCAAAATTTTAGCCTGTAATACGCTGAAAGATCTGAAGATTCCAGATCAGTCTTCTTTCAGCCAAGATCGCATTTGTCTATTTCCATAATCTGTGGGAATGATCTCAAATTAAAGATAATAATTATTAGAAGCTAGATCAGCCTCCTCGTCAAGTTTTGAAGGCATATGGTAAGGGAATGAAGCCAAATGGCATGTTTATTCTTGACAGAAATCACCCAGCCATCAAAGACAGATTTCAAAATCTATGATTTTCACCAGCAAGCTACCAAATAATTCTCCAGGTTGTCAAATTCGACTTATGATGATAAGATTAGATCATTTATGCTAAAAGATCAATTTGATTATGCTTGTTTTTGGTATTTTAGATCCATTAAATTAGGATATTGAAACCTTGATGTAAAGGCTATAAAATCCTGAGAATTCTAAACACCAAGGGGGAGAAAAATAGTCAGAGGATTGTGGTTCTATTCTTGAAGACTTGTACATTTCATCCTTTGGAGAAGTCCATGAATATATCTTGACATCGAGCTTCTTTCACTTTTTTTGTTCAATTTTCATCTCTTTTCTCTCCAATTTTATGTATACTCAATGATAGAAGGTTGTCATCCCATCTCTTCGTTGGTATATTAGACCTAAATACATTACTTCTTATGTTTGTCTTAGTGCCAGATAGATGTCATCCTATCAGTGCACTCATAAGCTTAAGCTGCAAGTATTTACTTATTATGTCTAACCATATACTATATACAAATCTTATATATGTTTCTGCTGGTATGAAGGAGTATCTTACCTATCATTACTGACCATTCACATATTCTTTTGTGTAGGTATTGCTTGCTAGCATAATGAGTCTTCTCCATGTTTTCACACATTGATTAAAACCTTCTAAGAAACATAGTTAAAATCCTTGGTCTTTCAAATGACCCATGTATTTATAAATGGATGTAAGTTTATAATGTCATCTGAGTTGATCCTTTTTATCCACAATTTATTGATCTATTTAAGTTACCAAGATTACACTCTTCTACAATCAGGGAGTGATTTCTTGGAGTGAAAACAAAATGGCTTCGTTGTCGGGGAACGAAAGTGAAAGAAGACTTTACCTGGGAGAACGACATAGATCTGTGTCTTGATGGCAGACAAGAGACAGACATAAAATTTGACTGTAATAATTTTCCTAGCGACTCCACATTAAAGACTCCATTGGGGAGAATCTGATTGATAGAAGATGAGGAAGATGAATTCTAAATCTAGGTATCAGTTAATTAGTTTGTTTCATGAACTGTTGTTGTTCTTTATTAGCTCCTTCATATGCTTCCCTTCACATGTTAAAAGAATTATCCTTTGTTTTGTATATTCTGAAGATTACTAGACTTATTTTATATATCCATCTTTAGAAGAAGATTTGCATCCTGCTTGCATTGTAGATGTTGATTCAGTCATTTTTCCTCAGCCTTCTCATAAAGATGACCACTGTATTTCAATTCCTTAAGATTCTGATCAGCCACGTTATATTGAAGAAATTACAATTGTTTCAAAACCCTATCATATTTCAATTCCTTTTACCAAAAATTCTGAACCTTGTCATGAACCGTTAACTCTCATAATCAACCCACTACTTTTTAAATCAAAATTAGGATGAAGATGTTCAAGCCTTTAAAGCTTCCCTCTCTTCTTCATCCTTATCCTCTTGAATGAACTATGAATATCTTCCCTTGTTTTCTAGAGAGAATCAATCTTCAGTTGAAAGACACTTGGAATCCTTTGAGGATTTTATTGATCGTTTTCAGATTGTTCATGAATATGTGATCATGAGATTTTTCTCTAAATCTTTGATCAGAGATGTTGTTGTTTGGTTTAAGGGTCTGAGATCATATTGCATTGACTCTTGTATAGAGTTCTCTAATGTTTTATGAAGCATTGGGGTGAACATAAATCACTAGATTCTTACCTTGTTGTTTTCTGTGCTACGAAAAGAGAACAGAATGAAACATTGTCTGCTTTCAATTGAAGATTTTGCAGCATATACCATGGTATGCCTTTGGAGATTAGGCTTACAGAGACAACTACCATGATATATTATGTGATGGCATTGCATTCAAAACTTTCCCTTCTTCTTCTAGAAAGGAAATCTTCATCATTAAGAATTATGTTTGAAGATTCTCTAGAAGTGGAAGAAAATATTTATGTTTCCAGGAGGATCAGAGAGCAGACTGATTTTGAAAATCTGCATAAATTTGAGCCAGCAGAATGTCAGTATAGTTCAGAATCTGAGCAAAAAGATAATGACTATGAGGTGGTTTCATAACAACAACAAGCAACTAAAATTATTTCAGATTGTGAATCAGATCCTTCAACATTTGAAAAGATTTCCAAAGACAGGTATTCATATAAATTTTATGATCAGTTTACAAATCCAGTTAAGCCTATGATAACTCATGATTATATAGACAACTACATTTTTATAGCTGATCAAAATCATTGTTATTCACATATTGCTCTATCATCATTCTATGAACACTATTCTGAAGAAGAGGTCAAAGGCTTTGATGATCACAAGGTAATCATAAAAGAATAATAAGGTTATCAATATTTTGGCAAAGAAACAGTCATATAGGTGGAACTTTTTCCTGAAGACCAGCAGATTTCTGATATCAGTTTCAAATATCCAATGGAATCTTTCATAGAATCATACATTTTAGAGAACATGAAGACTTCAGAATTTTTAAACTTATCAGTATGTCCAAATGATTTTGGTTTTGTGAATGATTTTTTATCACTGTTGTTTCATTTCAAACATCAAATATTGATCAGTGAGGATGATGAAATCATTTCAGTATTAAAATTACTTGGATGGTTGCTATGGAAATTTTCCTTTACCTAACCAAATTGAAGAACTGGTTAGAGTAGAGTAGGTAAGAAATAATATTACTACCCAAGAATTTATTTTCTTTCATTTTGAAATAGATGTAGAAGCTACTTTGTGTGAATAAAGGCAGTCTTGAAGATATACAAAGATCATCTATACAGGTCATGAAATATTTTCAGAAAGAGGTGAATGGATGACCCCATGCCCATTGGAATACTGACTCCATTCCCAATGGAATACTCACTCCATGCCCAATGGAACACTAGACATTAAGTTTAGATTTTATTTTTCTGGAAAGGCATTAGATCTGTGGTTCTTGGAAACCTCGCAGGGAGGTCTCCATCCCAGTTGGAGCCAGATGTTAGCAATCAAAAATAATTTTGCAAATTATTTGACATCACATGATTAAATGATTATAAGGTGGAAGATTTATTTATAAATATTAAGTTTCAAAGTCTTGACATAGGCTTTAAATCATATCATTTCAATGAATAAATGAATTCATATCTCAAAATATACCAAAAGCTAGTTTTTAGCTTTCGGCGGCTAAATGGTCAATTTCAAAGAGTGGTAAGCCACCAAAAGCTCTCCTTTTCGGCAGGTGAGGAGCCAAAATTTTATCCTGTAAGACGTTGAAAGATCTGAAGAGTCCAGATCGGTCTTCTTTCTACCCAGATCGTATTTTTCCATTTCCAAAATCTGTGGGAATGATCTCAAATTAAAGATAATAATTATCAGAAGCTAGATCATCCTCCTTGTCAAGTTTTGAAGGCATATGGTAAGGGAATGAAGCCAAATGGCATGTTTATTCTTGACAAAAATCACCCATCCATCAAAGATAGATTTCAAAATCTATGATTTTCACCAACAAGCTGCCAAATAATTCTCCAAGTTGTCAAATTCGACTTATGATGATAAGATTAGATCATTTATGCTAAAAGATCAAATTGATTATGTTTATTTTTGGTATTTCAGATCCATTAAATTAGGATCTTGAAACATTGATGTAAAGGCTATAAAAGCCTAAGAATTCTAAACACCAGGGGGGAGAAAAACAATCAAAGGACTGTGGTTCTATTCTTGAAGACTTGTACATTACATCCTTTGGAGATGTCCATGAATATATCTTGACATCGAGCTTCTTTCACTTTGTTTGTTCAGTTTTCATCTCTTTTCTCTCCAAGTTTATGTATACTCAATGACAGAAGGTTGTCATCCCATCTCTTCGTTTTTATATTAGACTTAAATACATTGCTTCTTATGTTTGTCTTAGTGCCAGATAGTTGTCATCCTATAAGTTCACTCATAAGCTTAAGCTGCAAGTATTTACTTATTATGTCTGGCCATCTACTATATACAAATCTTATATATGTTTATGCTGGTATGGAGTATCTTACCTATCATTACTGGCCATTCACATATGCTTTTGTGTAGGTATTTCTTGCTAGCATAATGAGTCTTCTCCATGTTTTCACACATTCATTAAAACCTTATGAGCAACATAGTTGAAATCCTTTCTATTTCAAATGACCCATGTCTTTCTAAATGGATGTAAGTTTATACAATTTATTGATCTATTTAAGTTACCAAAATTACACCCTTCTACAGTGAGGGAGTGATTTCTTGGAGTGATAGAATAAATGTTTTGAACCTACACAGAATAGATCTAGCTAAACAATAATACACACATTTTCAGAGAGAATTGGAGAAAGAAGAAGAAGGAGAGAAAGAATGAAAGAATTCTCATTAATTGTTATGAATAATGAATAATTTACAAATGATATACTTTGTATAACTCAATGAGTGTGCACTGGAGGAGAACCAATGCGCCATAGTGGTGGTCTAGAGTTATCTAGACACACACCAACAATTATGGGAGTGAATTTCCACCTAGTCTAGTCTCTCAGGCAGTTACGAGAGTGAACTGACACCTAGTTGAGTTAACTAGCCAACTAGTCTTCAGTTAATTGACTGAACAAAGAGTAGTGAGCAGTTAACTCTGGGAATAAAAGGTAATGTGCCAGTTTGGTGATGATATCAAGGAAATTTATAATTATCATGGTGATGATCCCAATGTTTTATGGTGACAAAACCAATGCAACATCTAAACTCAACTCAACTAGTCAAACTGAAGTGTCAACTGAAAGAGAATATTCTCCAGGTGTAATATTCTCCCCTAAAATATAGGAGACTAGATAATGACTAATTATGACTAATAAACAAGGAAAAATATTAGGAAAAATAAATCCTAGGTGTGTGTGAAGTAACTCCAACAATTGTGAGGGGTTAATGGAACTTGAACTTGCCTACTCTTTCTCAAGTTCTTTTAAAGACTCCTTTCTCAAGTCTTCCTAGTCTCCCAATTTCCCCTCCGATATGATGTTTGATTTAGAGCCTCCATCATCTCCAAATGGTCTAAGATTGCTTGCAAGATCCTCCATTAGTATGTTAATATTATGGTTGATATATATTAATTGTGCTTCCAACCTCTCAAATCTCTCTTTTGCTTGATCTCAATGGTTGTTATGAATATACTTGTTTGCCATGGATAGGGTTTATGCGACTTCTCTTTAATACAATTCCTAGATACTGAAAATTTCCAAAAATACCCTAAGAAAACCTTCTCTGATACCAATATGATCTATAAACTTCCATGGGTATTCCAATTGAACAATTCGTCTCAACATATATGATAAGTAAAACTTAAATCTACACTATGAAGGTTAAATTCCTTTAGATTTCAAAATATTTAGTTACTAATTTTCTTCTTAAGCATTCAATAAATAAAATCTAGAAAATAGATAATAGTAAAATACAATCACACACCATCCAAAAAATAATACAAATATTTTCTATGGGAAACCATTACAGGAGAAAACCTAGCTGTAAGGTGAGGCTACTCTGCTATATTTTCTTTGGTATAGAAATAATGCAAGTACATAGGAGAAGGAACTCTATATGGATTTACCTAAGACTTGTGGTTTGTTAGGCCGCTATAGAACATTAACCCCCTCTGTTATGCTCTCTATTTTTCCACTCCTCTGCTATGATCTGGAGTACACATATATACAAATCCTCTAGATGCATATAAAAATCTTATATAAAACTTAGGTATGTGGTAAAATTACTTTTGATTAGTAGAATATGGCTCTACTTTTCCTCAATGACATGCACTTGAAGTCATATAAAATGAGCTTGTGGAATACCTTCATTAAAAAACAATAAGTTTTAGGTATTAGTGGGTGATATTTTTTTAACAATATAGGTTTTGATACCTATTGAGAGCTCCTACAGAGTGAGGGTCATTTTCCCTTGATATACACTCACTCACTCTTTCGATATAATATTACATATTGAGGTATGAGTATTTATGTGCCAAGTGTTGATGAATTTAACTTAAAACACATATATAAATACATATATCTTTCATATTGAGGTAGGATTATTTAGGTTCCAAGTGTTAATGAGTGCATGTGTAAAGACAAACATGTTTGGAAGGGGAAGGAGATTGGTGGTATGAAAAAGAAACACAATATGTATAATAATGTTCACACATGAAGAAACATTGTTGTGCACATAAAGAGATATGGAAGGTTAGGGATATGAAGTTGAAGAGGCACTCATGTGGTAATGAGGTTAAGCCAAGAAATTGAGAAGTTGATTTATTTTCGTTGAAGGCATGCAACAAGAAGGAGATTGGGTTCACCTTAGATTGGATATTAAGAAGGAAGATATTGATCCTCAATAGAAAGTAGAATTGTTTGTAAACAACATTGAAGGAAGATATTGATCCTCAATAGAAAGTAGAATTGTTTGTAAACAACATTCCACAAGTAGGAAGGCATGTCGATGTTGTGGGAAATAAAAAACAAATTGGTTTCTACAAGAGGAAGATTGGCAGTTCATTGACTATAGGATTAAACCACCTAAGATGTAATTGTGAGTAGGAAATACTACACAAGCTATTTTCAAAAGAAAGAGAGGAGAGAGAAAATAGAATCAATCTTCACACATAAGAGACTAAGAAACCAACTAAAATCGCATTGTATTAATCCTTGATCATGAGTACAAAATATAGAACTCTCCACAAGAGGCATAATTCACACTATGTTAGGGTTTCCATGTGCATGCTAAAAAAAAACAACCACTCAGTGGTGTACTCCTATACACTCTATCCTCCTCCTCTTCCTACACACAAGTAGTGCCTTCAGATCCATTGGTCCCATACATACCCAATATGGTAGAATTTGGACACAGATGAGGGTTTTGAAGTCCTACAACCTAGTTACTAGTGGACTTCCTCTTAGCTAAGTGTTTCCATGGATTTCCCACCAGGTTAAATAATGGCCCTCTAACTTAAATTTAGCAAATGAAATCTTTTACTCTTCATTTATATGGTGAATGCTAAAATAAACTTCTAGTAGCTGCAATCAGTGATTCCATTTTAATGCATTGATATCACCTTGGTATGGATTTATGAAAACTTTCTCTTACATCTTGAATATGTATTGTGAGGGTTCAATGACACTCAAACTCTCCTGCTCTTTCTCAAGTTCTTTCTATGAATCCTTTCTCAGGTCTTCCTGGTATCCCAATTTCCCCTATGATCTGATGTTTGAGTTAGAGCCTCCATCATCTCCAAATGGTCTAAGCTTACTTGAAATCTCCTCCATGAGGATGTTAATATTATGGGATAAAACCTAGCTATGGGAAACCATTACGGGAGAAAACCTAGTTGTAAGGTGAGGCTGGTCTACTCTCATTTCTCTAGTATGGAAATAATGCAATTACAGAGGAGAAGGAACTATCTATCGAGTTAGCTAAGACTTGTGTTTTGTTAGGCCACTATAGAACATTAACCCTCTTTGTTATTCTCTCTAATTTTCCACTCCTCTGCTCTGCTCTAGAACAAAATACAATAACATATAATGGAATTCATTCTCCTCCTAATGGCCCGATATTTAACATATCCTGATAGCCATCTAGTGGTACAGTTTTAACTTCCTCAACCCTCAATTACGATAGAGTTTTGGACATTCTAGAATCCTCTTGAAATTACATATATGGATAGCCCCACATGCATTAGTAACATGGATGATGTGGCATCCTCTTGTACATTGGTGGTCAACATGCAGGTAGGCCAAATTGTGGGAGGAATAACATTTTCATACAATATCCGACTGAGGAGTTTGGCCCACTATTGGAAAGGTGTCAAAGTGTATAACACCATAGAGGGTGTGGGCATACATTTCAGATAGAAGAACCCCAAAATATTTTTTTTAATGACTCAAAATGGCCCTAGAAGGTTCTAGACCCCAATTTTCCAAAATGGGATCTTCCACTGAAATGTCCCTGCAAGTTGATTCCTCCAATTTAATAGATGACAAATAATGTAATGATCCACCAAATCATTCTTATTATTTAAAATATTTAAAATATATTTGTAAAATTATTCCATGGAGTACACATATATACAAATCCTCTAGATGCATATAAAAATCTTATGTAAAGCTTAGGTATGTAGTAAAATTAATTTTGATTAGTAGACTACGACTCTACGTTGCTTCAATGACATGCACTTGAAGCTGTCTAACATGATCTTGTGGAATACCTTCATTAAAAAAAAACAAGTTTTAGGTATTAGTGGGTGATATTGTTTTAAAAATATAGGTTTTGATACCTATTGAGAGCTCCTACAGAGTGAGGGTCATTTTCCCTTGACACACACTCACTCACTCTTTCAATATAATATTACATATTGAGGTATGAGTATTTATGTGTGAAGCATTGAGGAGTTTAACTTAAAACACATATATAAATACATATATCTTTCATATTGAGGTAGGAGTATTTAGGTGCCAAGTGTTAAGGAGTGCATGTGTAAAGAGAAACATGTTTGGAAGGGCAAGAATATTGGTGGTATGAAAAAGAAACACAAGATGTATAATAATGTGCACACATGAAGAAACATTTTTGTGCACATAAAAGGATATGGAAGGTTAGAGATATGAAGTTGAACAGGCACTCATGTGGTAATGAGGTTAAGCCAATAAATCAAGAAGTTGAATTATTGTCGCCGAAGGCATGCAACATGAAGGATATTGGGTTCATATTAGATTGGATATTAGGAAGGAAGATATTGATCCCCAATAGAAAGTAGAATTGTTTATAAACAACATTCCATAATAAGGAAAGCATGTTGATGTTGTGAGAAATAAAAACCAAATTGGTTTCTACAAGAGTAAGATTGGCACTTCATTGATTGTAGGATTAAACCACACTCCAAGATGTAATTTTGAGTGGGAAATACAACACTAGTTAATTGCAAAAGAAATAGAGGAGAGAGAAAAATAGAATAATTCTTCACACATAAGAGACTAAGAAACCAACTCAGAATCACATTGTATTAATCCTTTATCATGAGTACAATATATAGAACTCTCAACAAGAGGCGTAATGCACATTAGGGTAGGGTTCCCATGTGCATGCCAAAGAAAACAAACACTCCCATTTGCAACAATTAACTAAAGAGTAAAAAGTTGCTAACAATAGGGAAAGGTCAAAATATAGGTGTGAAATAAAGTGAGAACAATACATGAAATGAACATGCATTCCAAAATAGAAAAAAACTCCTAGAATAATACTATAGTCCAAGAATGGAACTAAACTCCCAACTAAGTACAAATTTGCTAATTATGGAAAGTCAATAAATAAGTGAATTGAAATGGGTTAGCTCAGAATAAGTGGGTGTGCACTTCCTTGGGAGGCCGCTAATACATAGAAAAATTATGCATTAGGTGACGATTTCACTCCAATCACTACCAAGTGGATCTTGGATGACAAGCTTGCTAAAATGAAAATACCAAAAATAGGCTGGGGTTTTATCATGATAAAATGAAAATGAAAAAATGGAGCCACGATCAAGAATAGTGAGGATAGGAAAGGAATTTAGGATAGTTATGGTGGTCATTATAGGTGTAGGCAAGGCTATAAATAAACATTCTATAAATAACAATCCTCCTGAGAAAGTGGAAAATGGAAAAAATGGTATGTCACTAAGTATGTAGTTAAGCATGTACTCCAACACCCCCACGAAAAGTGGCTCATACATGGTGTGCAAAAGCTTGATGAGTCAACAATATGAATCCATGCAAATGCCATGTACAGAGTATAGATGCATAAAATTAATAAAGAAGTGAGGTGAGGGAAGGCCTGGTGGAGCAAGTCAATCAAAATATGTTTCTAACAAAAAAAGATTGCTAACATGTTTAGTTGATAAGTTGATGTATCCCTCACTCCTAGAAGCATATAACAAGATTTATGTTGGAAGGTAGAGGAACCAACTCCCATATGTTTTTCTCCATCAGGGAATTGTACTCATCTTTCATAGCTACCTTCCAATGGGGGTTTCCTTCAAACTTTGAATAAGATTGGGGATATGATCTAAGTACCATATATCAATAAATAAGAAGCAAAGGCTCCATGGTAGTAAGTGATTACAGAGGCTCCACAAACCGATATCTCATTCTCTATGGATCAAACATATCACCCACTAGATCACATGTTCCCTGAAGAGTCTATTGTGCCCATAAATTGAAATTTAGATTCTACACTTTCAACTTGCTTTTGATAAAAAATATCAGATATATAAGGTTCAAATATTTGATCGAAAGAAGTATCATGAAGTTCCAAAACCAGTGGTGATGGATATGGAGGTGTGGACTGCCATGGAAGTACTTGTGAAGGACCTTCTTCAAAATTCACACTCCTCTGAAATATATATTTATTAGCATGTGTTAGAATAGATATGTAATCATATTTATAATTAAATTTATATAAGGTGTACAACCTGGAATGGTGATTAACGTCACCAACAATAATTTTTGAACCATTTAACAAGTCGGAAATAATAACCGAGTTTGGAGTGAACTCCATCTTCTTCCTTGAACTGAATGGTGATTTGATATGGAGGAGATTCATTTGAAATATTCATAACATAGGCATCTGAAATAATCTAGTCTAGATCAAATCTCATGCTCACACACCACCTCAGTGGGAAAATCATCTCCCATGAAAGATGATGGTCAAAACAAGTCTCAAGTATGAGAAGAAAAGTATTATATTTGATGATGAGTCCATGTGATGGGTAGCCCATGAATCAAGAACCAAATCATTAGGAGAAGATGAAATATCAAGTAAATTATGACCATTACCTCTTTTTGATGATGGCTTGTCTGATGGATTTTTCCTTGCATTATCTGAAATAAATCCTCAAAGTTAGTACTCAAGTGATTGTGCCATGATATCTATGGTATTTTCATGCAAGAACTCTAATGATGGAACCCCTGTGCATGCAGACACCTTTCTTCTTCTTTTTCTCTTTGATTCCTTGGAAATTGAACTCTCATCTATGAAAATTTGTTTACCTTCCTTCTTTTTCTCTTGGTTCTTCTTACCCTTGTTCTTTTTCTTATTCTTCATTGAACTTCCTTGAGTTGTAAGAACACGAGGATTTGAAATATTGAGTTCCCCTATCTATATGATCTTTGTATAATCATGTATAAGTGACTCCATGAACTCATCTAGGGATGGGATCTTTCATGTAGAACCAATAACTAACCTAACAAGGATTTGAAATATTGAGTTCCCCTATCTATATGATCTTTGTATAATCATGTATAAGTGACTCCATGAACTCATCTAGGGATGGGATCTTTCATGTAGAACCAATAACTAACCTAACAATATAAAAAGAAGAAGTGTAGACAAAATACTTTGGTCCTAGTTTGGTTAGAATTGAAAAGATTAATTGTTCATCTTTATTATCAATTCCATAATCCCTAACATGCGAAAGAAAAGTTTTAATCTTACAAAAGTAGTTATGCAGGGTCTCAAAATCACTTGGATTCAATGCATGTAGATCATTCTCCAACTGGTGACCTCTTAGGTTGTCTTTCTTTCCTATCAAATCCTTCAACTTTGTCCAAACATCATTAGGAGTCTTGCAAGTATCGACATGAAAGATGAGATCCAGAGAGATGCTCAAGAACAATATCCCATAGGATTCATCCATTATGTTGAATTATTTTTATTTATCTATGGATGAAGTAGGCTCAACCTCAATCCCCATGGTGACCCTATACAAACCTTTGGTGTGAAGTATAAGCTCTATCTTGGGCTTCCACTCAAGTAGTTGAAGGGTGTCAATATCATTAAAGAAGATGGTTGATCCATAGTTATTCGTGGGATTTCCAATATGATCTGTAAATGATCCAGATTTATGAGCAGGACAAAATGAATACAATAATACAAATATACAGAGAACAACAACATATATCCAGTGAACAATAAATTCTATTGAATAAATAAAATAGGCTAAAAATGTAAAAATGCAGAACTAAAAAAAATGTTCTCGAATTGTGGTAGTTATGTAAATGTGTTGAACCTGTACAAAATAGATCCAACTACAAAACAACACACATTTGTAGAGAGAAATTGAGAAATAATAAGCAAGAGAGAAAGAATGGAATAATTTTCATTAACCAAATGAATAATGAATAATTTACACATGATATACTCTATATAACTTAACCAATGTGCACTAGAGGAGAATACAATGCACCATAGTGGTGGTCTAGAGTGATATGGACACACACTAGCAGTTATGGGAGTAAACTGCCACCTAGTCTAGTCTCTTGGGAAGTTACGGGAGTGAACTGCCACCTAGCTAAGTTAACTAGTTTATCAGTCTTCATTTAACTAACTGAAACAGAGTGAAGTGAGGAGGAGATTAGGGAATTATGGGTAATGTGCTTTTCTAGTGATGATACCAAGGATAATGCGCATTAGTTTGTGATGATACCAATGTTGCATGGTAATAATTCCAATGTAGCATCTAGACTCCACTCAACTAATCAAATTGAAGTGAAAACTGAAGAGAATATTATCCCTAGAGGAATATTCTTCCTAAAATATAGGAGACTGAATAATGACTAATAAACGAGGAAAAAACTTATGAAAAAGAAATCCTAGGTGTGTGTGAAGTAACTCCAACACCCCCCCTTGAACATCACTATGGTGAAAATAAAGAATGGGTCCCAGCAATGAGGTCATGTTAGGTACCCAAATACAAAATATACATTGAAATAAAGTGAGGAAAGAGGGAAAACCTCATGGGAAACCCCCCCCTCAAGGTACAATGTATGTAAAAATAAGAACTAACAATTGCTAGGCAACTGTGTCCTTCACTCCAAGACGACTGTGCAGAGAATGGAACTTCTTCTTAGTGAAGGTCTTGGTGAATATGTCTACAGTCTATTCTGCTAAAGGACATAACTATAGGTCGATGATCCCCTTGTGTACGAAGTCCCAGATGGAGTGCATGTGGATCTCGATGTTCTTCATCCGCTGGCTCTGAAATGGATCTCTATAGAACTTCAAAGTGCTTTGGTTGTCACACCAAATGATGATCAACTGATGAAAATGAATTCCAAACTCAGTGAGAAAATGTTGTAGCCACATAGCCTGAATGGCTATGTTAACTACCCCTTTGTACTCTTCCTCGACTAAAGATAGAGAAATAGAAAATTGCTTCTTGCTCGACCAACAGATAGGCCCAAAACCAAGACTGAGTGAGTAACCAGATGTGGACTTGCGATCAGTGTTATCGCCAACCCGGTCATAATCAATGAACCCGATGAGATACAATGTAAAGTCTGCTACAAAATGAATCCCAAAGGTGATGTTTCCCTTTACATATAGAAGGATATGATTTACATCCTTCTTATGTAGCTCATGTGGCTCCTGCATGAACCTAGAGACTGCATCAACTACATAGAAGAGATCTAGTCTGGAGTGTGTGAGATAAAACAAGCTCCCCACTAGATATATATACAGTGTTCTATCAACCAGTGGAGTGTCCGCTCCATCCTCAAGTTTGACTCCTAATAGGAAAGGATTCAAAGCAGACATGCATTCTATCATGTGAAATATCTCAAGGAGATCTCATGCATACTTGGTCTGAGACAGTTTGATGCTTGATGAATTATGACTGATCTCGAGTCCAAGGAGGAAATTTAGTAGACCCATTTACATCATCAAGAACCTGTCATGAAGAATCCTCTTGACTACATGAATCATTGAAGTCGAACAACCGGTGATTAGCAAATCATCAACATACAAAACTAGTAGTAGAAGTGAGTCATTCATCCTGAGCATGTAAACATTTGGGTCTGAATTACAACATACAAGGTTCTGTGATGGTAGGTAGGATTCCATCTTGGCATACCATGACCTCAGAGCCTACTTGAGGCCATAAAGATATTTCTTCAATCGACAGACCAAAGAGGAATCTTGCATAAATCCCTAGGGATGCTCCATATAGATATCCTCAGAGAGATCGCAGTGAAGAAATGAATTCTTCACGTACATATGATGGAATTCCCATCCCTTGGTTACTATAATGGAAAGTGATAAACGTATGTAATCCATCTTCACTACTGGCGAAGGTCTCATCATAGTCAATGCCATGCACCCACTGAAAGCCTTTGGAAACTGGCCTGGATTTGTATCTTCTAATATGTCCATCCAGTACGCTCTTGGTTTTGTAGAACCATATGCACCTAACAAGTTTCCTTCCAGAAGGAAGGGGAACCATATCCAAAGTCTGGTTCTCAAGGAGAGAGTTGTACTCCTCCTGCATGGTAGCTTCTCAAAAGGGATTTCTAGCAGCCTCGCCATAAGACTGTGGATCTGAAGAATGAACCAAGAAAATATGCCTGGGTGGCAATGGTTCAGTGGTAGTGAGTGCAAGAGGAGGCTCCTTGAAATCAAATCGATTCCTCCTAGTATCGGTTGGATCACCAACAAGATCCCCTACATCCTGAAGAGTAGTCTGGGCCCACTTGGACCTCTGCTCTGGCTCTGCATCTACATATGGATGCACTAACTCTACATCTGACTGTACTGACTCTGTATCTAGATCATTTGAATCCTTTTAATCATAACTCTCATCTGAATAAGATTCGACATGTGCATGTTCATCATCTCTGACAGGTGGAAGAACAAAGGTGTCTACATGCAACTATTGAGGTACATGTGAGACACTTTCCTCGAATTAGACACTACGCTCAATGATGAGTCGGTCTGAGGAAATATCAATGAGTCTACATAACTTAGCACCATCAAGGTATCCAACAAAAATACACTCGGTTCTCTGTGGATCAAGTGCCTTCCTCTTTTTAGAGGGAATCTAAGCCCATGCACGTGAACCGAAAATGTGAAAGTGGGTCACTTCCAATTTGAGGCATCTCCAAGCATCGTAGGGGGTCTTATCCTTGAAAAATATATGGGGAGATTTGTTTTGGATGTAGGTTTCACAATTAAGTGCTTTAGACCATAATATCTACTGAAGTGACTTTGCATGTAGCATGCAAGATGCCATCTCTTTTAGAGATCTGTTTTTCCGCTCAACAACTCTGTTTTGTTGCAGAGAATAGGGAACTATGTGTTGCAACTAAATCCCTACTTCATGAAAAATATCCCATATCTCATGTTTGAAATACTCTCCCCCGTTATCAGTTCGTAGGACTTTGATTTTATTTCCTAACTGTATCTCAACCAGGGATTTGAAATATTTGAGGTGTTGAAATACCTCTGATTTTTTCTCGAGAAAGAAAATCCATGTGAAACATGAGAAATCATCAACAAAAATGAGCACGTACCTCGCTTTTATGATTGATGGATGTGGAAAAGGGGACATGATATCACTATGGATCAGATCTAAAGGAGAGGAATCTCTCTGAGTCTTTCCTTTGTCGAATTTCTCTTGAGGGTGTTTTCCAAGAACACAACCCTCACAAATTCCTTTGGAGAACTGGATGTCTCGTAGACCATCAACCAATCCTTGCTTGCTAAGTTGTTTAATATATATGAAATTTAAATGCCTGAACCTTTTGTGCCATATCCTACTTCTTTCATCAGCATGGGTAAGAAGTAAAGCAGAATCTGGTTCAATAAATTCAAAAAATGTATACAATCTAGATTGATGATTTATCTCACCGGTAGCAACCTTGGAATTGGTTTTCATGTCATATATGTCCACTAAACCAGGTGTGAATATTACTTTATTTTCGGTGCCAGAATTTGTCATCTAATACACGGAGCGAATATTGATAGAAAGTTTGGGAACGTGCAACACATTCTCGAAGCCTCTGTTGGTGAGTTCAATCCTTCCTTTGATGGTGACATCGACTGGAGAGTTGTCCCCCATCAGAATAGGAGGACCTTTTCATGCATCCAATGAAGAATATAATTCTTTTTTTTCATCCATGTGATGTGATGCTCATGAATCTATGATCTAAGCATTGGGAGAGGAGTTGATCACAATCAAGGCATGGCTAGAATTACCTTTCTTGGGATTCTTATCTTCTGGCTTCTTCTTCTTGGAACCCTCGAGGATGCAATCTCCAAGGTTATTTTGCTAAAGTATTTTAGTCATTAGATCTATTTTTTCTGCATGCATGCGTATTCTAGATGGAATCATTTTGGCAGTATGTGCATTTCTCCCCTTTTCTTCCCTTTCCACCTTTGGATCCGAAGGCATCGGTGAATGTTTTTCAGTACCCTTCCTTCTTCAGATTTGCATGTGATTTCCTTTTGTATTTCTATTTATATTTATGATATTTATGAACACTTCCATCTTTCACAGTAAGTGCATGCACTTTCGGGGCTTTGATTTTTCCCATGTTAATGAGCTTGGTCTGCTCTTGTGTCAGGAATTCGATAAATTCCTCAAGAGAAGGCATCTTACAGGTGGCTCCAGAGATAAATTTGATTGAATGGAATGTGGATATGAACACTGATAATTCAGGACCAAGTTTGGAGAGAATGGTGAGAACCATTTATTTCTCCTCCTTATATTTATCAACCCCACAAGCCCTGATTTGTGACAGTAAATCCTTAAATTTTGTAAATAAATTTTGGAGATTGTCGAAGATTTTTGGATCCAATGTGAGAAATTCCACCTCGATCATGTGTCCTCTCATATCATCCTATTTTCAAAATATCCCTTCCATGGTGGTCTAGGATTCATTGGGGGTTTTACAAGAAGATATGTGAAAAAGGATATTGTGAGAAATGAGACTGCAAATTGTTCTGAATGCTTCATCCATTCGATTTAGATACTTGGATTTTTCTATGGTTGATGTTGGTTATGTTTCCGTGCTCATGGTTAACCTGTAAAATTCTCTTCTTTGAATGTGCATGATCATACTCTCCTTCCATGCAAAGTAATTGTAAGGTGTAAGAATGAATTCTTTTGGGAATTCCATTTTTCCGCTGTCTTCAATATTTGGTACCTGCAAAAATAATTCAGTGTGTATTTTTCTTAGCAGTCCATAAGCTCTAATACCATGTAAATGTGTTGAACCTAAACATAATATATCTAGCTATAAAATAACACACGAATTCACAGAGAGAAATTGAGAAAGAAGAAGCAAGAGAGAAAGAATGGAAGAATTATTATTAACCAAATGAATAATGAATAATTTACACATGATATATTCTTTATAACTCAACCAATGCACACTGGAGGAGAAGAAAATGCACCATAGTGGTCATCTAGAGTGAACTGGACACACACCAGAAGTTACGGGAGTAAACTTCCACCTAGTCTAGTCTCTCAGATAGTTACGATAGTGAACTGACACCTAGCTGAGTTAACTAGTCTATCAATGTTGGAACAGGGGAAAACCTAGGGTTCAACACTCAAGAGCGCACCAAAAAAACCCTAACTATCGGCCCTTTCGGCAACACCTGCGAAGAAGACGAAGTCTCACCCGAGGTAGAGGCAGGGGTGGTTGCAGAACTCAAATGTCTGCAACCTTAGCTGGGACACAGATATGTGATTATAATACCTTATCAAAGCACTTATCAATTACAGTTTGTTAATATTCAACTTTAGCTCACAACGCAACTAAAACCTAGCAGTAGATCAGCACAGTACTCACACATATCCAATAGATTCAAGCACTAAACATACAAATAGAGATCAGATCTAACATTCATTCATATTATTCAGCACTAAACTATCATATCAGATTCATCTATCATCTAACATCGCACTAAGCATTGAATCACATAAACAAAAGAACAACCAAAATCACAAAGCATTCACAACACAGGATATATGTGGTTCATCGCCACCCTTGGGCTACGTCCACCAACTCTTTGTCTTCTCTTTATTATCTTCTGTCAATATTCTTACAGTCACAAAGCATCAGAAAACTACTCCACATAGGGAAAGAGATCTGCATGCACTTCACCATATCCTCCTTCCCCAAGTAGATCTAGGCACAAAGCCTTACACAGTCTGCACACAAAGCACTACAGATGACTTCCACTTATCTCTGCAAGTCTCACACAGTATGCACTAAGTACTTACAACTATTACCTGCACTGAGAACAAATTACAAATATTCGATCACATAGATTGAACTACTTCCTACATATCTTAGCTGTGACATCCCCAAAAGTAAAATATTTTTTGAAATTTAAATTTGCTAGAAATTTATTCCGTTTTTAGTAAATTCGAATTTGGAAATTTTTTTCCATTTATGGCAATTCTGAATTTCGAATTTGATATTTGTAATTAATTATTATGACTATTGGGTAGAGATTTGATTGGACTCAACTAACTATTTGACTATGACACTTGTATAAAAACATAATATTTATATTGATTTCAGGAGGATAAATGGAACAACTATGTTAAAATCAGTTGACCATAACTCCATGAGTGGGGGACATGTTGGAACTACCTCTAGGATGATTATTACAAGCGGAAAATCAGTGATTTGGCCATTGGCAGCCCTTGAAAATCAGGGATTTAGAAAGATGTGAAAATTCCCAAGGGAGGGAAAAGACCTAGGCAAATTGATAAATAGCATATGTGAGGAGGCAGGACGCTGCCAAGTATGATGGGAAATGAGACTATTGATTTTTCCTTGATGTTATGAACACTACTAAGTGAGTGTGAGGCAAGAGGAATCTTCTATAATTGAAGGACATTTTTGCGGAGAAGTTTTTCCAAGTTCGCCCTCATGGATTTATGGTCAGGCTAGGGGGTGAATCAGGCAAGTGATTTTGGCTGCCCTATTCTATGGTTGGGAGGAACGTGGATGTTCCCTTTGTCTTCCTGCGCACTGGTTCAGATATGTAAATCTTCTCCTGCTTTGTTTGAATGATTTGTGTATCTGAATTTATGCATCTAATTGTGCTAAGTTGAAATAATTCCATGGATGACATATGTTCGTAGTATGAAGTTTATAATCAAAGACTAAATTCTAGGAATGGTTCCTCCTGAAACTAAAATGCTAGGCAAAACTATCTATATACAAATGAACTTGAAAGAACAGATCCATCTACAAGATATGTTTAACTCTGTAATCGAAATTCTAGTTAGGATTATCTATGTATAAATGTGCTTGAAAGGAACAGATCTATTTATAGGCATATGTTCATTTCTATGACTGAAATATTAAGCAGATCTATCTATGAATAATCGGAGTTGAGTAATTTTGTACATATATAAATGTTTAGGTGTATCTCTGTAATTAAATTTCAGAAAATCGTATCACTTAGCGGAGACTTCCTTTCTAGTATAACTTGGAATTGAAGAGAAATACGAGACAACATGAATCCTATGGATCATATATATGTTTATATATTATACATATATATTATTTTGGAAACTGTATAGGCGTAACAACAAACCGGAAGTGGACTATCTACAACATAAATAGTTAATATTATATGTGTGTTCATGTATTATTTGAATCATATACTGATCAATAGTATGTATCAACAACATGTAAACGGAATGCTAGATGCGTAAATACCGATGAAATTGAAAGTTAAAAATCTGGAACCCCTTTTTATATACTATATACGATGCTAGAATCGAAAGTACAATGAAATGGTCTGCTTCAAGAAGTTATATTGATATCGGAATATTGCTGACAGAAAGAATTTAACAATTCTGTATTACTCTACTTTCATTATGTGACATGAAAAGAAGAAGAGTCATGAATCTTGCATTAATTAAACACAGGCAAAAAGTTTGAGCCCAGATTTAGGGTAGGTATGAAACTACGCAGCCAAGGAAATTATAAATAGTTTATATGGTAGATTATTATAATGATTGTTTCCTTGCCAAACAAGAATTGAACTTCAAACTGGGTACATTACAATTATAGACAGAGGAAAAACTTCAACATTTTCATCAGGGACGATTAAATCCTGAAGGTTAAGGAACCTGAGTACCTTTCCCATGAAAATGATGGCCGAGATCATCTCAAGATCGTTTTAAATTCTTCTTGAGCCGAAAAGGCTCCCTCAAGTCCCTATTGGAACCTCAATTTATGCAATCCACAGGCCCTCCATGAAAACTCCACTGGCGAAAGTCAACAGGCAGTTGACTCTACCAATACAATGTGCCTGCGCCACCTAGAATAGACTCCCTCTCTCCAAATCCTTTGTGATATGACCATAAACAAGGCCTTAACGCAAGCGCCTTTCGTGACTTGTGATCTTGTGAGTTCGTGAGTCAAAGACCCTCAACTCTCCTTGCACTCCAAACCTCCGATACCCGAGATGCGATACAGGTATGGCTTCCTCCTCGATAGCGCCTGCTACATATAAATGTGGGCTAGGCTAAACACTAGCACTACTCACAACTCACGACTTCGCTAGTTGGAGTGTTGAACCCTCGTGCTCCTCCTTTGCGAAAGCTCGAAGCACGATAATTCAGTGATGGGTTGACTCCTTCCAATGTGACGCGTGTATGCCACCTGTCGCCTACTTTCTCCTTTTATGTGAATTGTATGTTTGTGCCACCTATCAACCACGTGGTCCCCACCTAACGGATGTGCCACGTGTTGCATGAGCCCTCGGCGCTTGGCACTTCACAACTTCTGCAGTCGAAAATAAATGCTTCCAACCTTTGAACCCTCGATACGCAATACCACGTGGAGGTTCTGATCCGACGGATCTCCTGCTCCAAGATCCAACAGTTGGAATGATTTCTCAATATTGTTGATCCTGAATTCTTGCTCCTCTCCACACTTAGAATTATTTTGCGTAAGAAATAATTTTGGGATCATGAATCCTAAGTCCTCCATAGTCCAATTTTTGTATAGTATGACACGTATAAATGTTTGGAAGCTTAGGACTTACATAAATGTTAGAGTAATGGAAGGTTATATTAGCATGACCTGGACACCTATATATTCGCTAATTAAAATGGGTAACCATAGAATAAGAAACTTATCAGAGTTTAATACTAGAGAAAATGATTATTTATCCTAAGAACGAATCTATCGAGTTAATTAGGATTAATGTTCCAGAGAAGACAAAAAAAAATTTTGGGTCAAAATTAAGGTATACATATGGTATCAAGCAAAAGTTATAACATTGGGTCTGAACAGGGCCACATTAATTACTTAGTATATACTCCGATTTATGTAAAACTAATAAATCTTTTGGTTACAAACATAAATCCCTTTCTATTTTGTGTTGATTATGGAAGCTCAGGAAGGTGTAGAAATCAGGATGGAAGGAAATCCACAACAAATACCTCCTGGAGATCCAATACAGAACAGTGATGGAAGCTCACCCACGGAGGTGTTGGAAACAATGAGGAATCTTATTGTTGAACTGCAGGTTTTCAAGGCCGACAATGAAAAATTGAAGAAAGAACAGCAGGAACAACAAGAGATAAATGAAGTCCTGTTGTGTAGTATAGTAACCAAGAAAAACCCAAAAGATGATAACCATGATGAAGAGGTCAGCAAAAGGGCCTCCAAGAATTATGGTCCAGAAACAAAAAAAAGGAGACAGTTTGTCAGAAGGGACACCTTCAGCTGAAGATAAAATTATACCAGACAAAAAAAGGAAACAAATGGACCACCTTGAAGGAGAATTTAAAAAGATTAAACCAACTACCTTTGATGGAAAATCCAGGACAGGAGAAGAAGTTGAAGCATGGTTGTTGGACATCAAAAAATACTTTCAGATCTATAACTATTCCAACAACATGAAGGTCAGAATGACCATCTACAATCTAAAGGGGAAAGCCAACATTTGGTGACAGGACCTGAAATTGGCCAAGGTTCTAAAGGAGAAACAGTTGGAATCATCCAACTTTAAGAAGTATTTTAAGAAACAATACCTTTCTAAAAGCTATTATGAAAGGAAGACAAAATAATTTTACGAGTTACGACTTGGACAGATGATGATGGAAGACCTTATAAATAAATTTCTGGAATTACTAAGGTTTGTACCGTACATCCGGGAGGATAAAGTAAAAATCTAGCGATCCTTAAGATATTTACCACAGTCCTACAGGGATAGAATTGAGTTTGACAACCCCAAATCCTTGAGTGAGGTATTCAGGAAAACGTGAATGTGCTATGACCAGTATAAACAGCGGGTAGAATTTCCCAAGGCCTGGAAGGATAAGAAGCAAGATCGAATGAACCAACGGAATAAGGGATACCAGCCAACTCCTTATCAGAATGCAGCAAAAAGTTTCCCGAGGAAGGATTTTCACTCCAATCATCCGAATGCGCAAGGTAGCGGTAAACCGGTAAACCTAGGAACGAAGAAGTTTGGGGACAACTTCCACAAGCCATTAAAGTGTTGGGAATGTGGAGAGCCTCATCTAAGGAGGAATTGCCCATGTTTAATTTCAGCAAACAGAACTGTTGTTCACAATTTGCAAGAAGCCTCGACAATGGGAGACGTGGGCAGAATCCTGCATCAGATAAATGCAGCCATAGATGGTCGACAAGCTGACCACTAGTCCTCGGTGGTAGAGATCGAAGGTAAAATAAATGGCACTCAAATTTCGATTTTAATTGACCCTGGAGCTACGTTAAGTTATATTACTCCTAATGTAGTGGAGTCGAATCAACTTAAGGTACTGAAACATGCAAAATCATGGCTTGTACAACTAGAAACAGGTACTAAAAGGAAAGTAGTTGACTTTATGTTTGATTTTGAGTTCATCTTAGATGGTCAAAAGATAAGGACCAATCTGAACATCCTACCACTAGGATCTTATGATATGATTATTGGGATGGATTGGTTGGAA
>SNQJ01S0082887.1:35055-46051 GCA_010110895.2 Picea sitchensis
TGTACATTGTAAATTAGACCCAAATGTATACATGCTTAGGATGGTTGATTCACTTCTACTCTTAGTTTTTTATGTTGATTATATGTTGATCATCGGTTGCTCAACTTCAACAATTGTTGCAGTCAAGAGGATTCTACATGACAGGTTTTTTATGACAGACATGGGTCCAATACACTTCTTCCATGGACTCGATATCAGTTAGGATGCATCAGGAATCAAACTATCTCAGGCCAAGTATGCATGAGATATACTTGAGATATTTCACATGACAAATTGCAAGTCTGCTCTGACTCCTTTCATATCAGGATTTAAACTTGAGGATGGAGGGGAGAATCCATTGGTTGAACACACTGAAAAGATAGCTAGTGGGGAGCTTGTTGTATCTCACACACTCCAGACCAGACCTCTCATATGCATTTGGTGTAGTTTCTAGGTTCATGCAGGAGCCTCATGAGCTACATTGGAAAGTTGCAAAGTGTATCCTTCGAAACGTACTGGGCACCATCACCTTTGGGATTCATTATGAAACAGACTCAACATTAGATCTCATCAGGTTTATTCATTTCGATTGGGCTGGAGATAGTACTGATCGCAAGTCCACATCTGGTTACTGACTCAGTCTTGGTTCCAGGCCTATCTCTTGGTCGAGAAAGAAGCAAGCTTCCATTGCTCTATCTTCAGTCGAGGCAGAATATAGAGGGGTAGTTAACATAACCATTCAGGCTATGTGGCTACAACATTTTCTCACTGAGTTGGGCATTCAGTTTCATCGGTCGATCGTCATCTGGTGTGACAACCAGAGCACTCTGAAGTTCTACAGAGATCCAGTTCAGAGGCAACAGACGAAGCACATCGAGATCCACATGCACTACATCCGGAACTTAGTACACGAGCGGATCATCAACTTACAGTTATGTCCTTCAGCAGAACAGACAGCATACATCTTCACCAAGACCTTCACTGCGCAGAAGTTCCATTCTCTGCGAAGTCATCTTGGAGTGAAGGACACAGTTTCCTATCAACTATAGTTCTTCTTTTTACATACATTGTACCTTGAGGGGGGGGGTTTCCCATGAGGTTTTCCCTCTTTCCTCACTTTATTTTAGTGTATTTTGTATTTGGGTACCTAACATGGCCTCATTGCAGGGACCCATTATTTATTTTCACCATAGTGATGTTCAGGGGGGCTTTTGGAGTAATTGTTATAACCCTAAATTTCTCTACATATGCATACCTGGCATTAGACCCTCTTACTTGCCATTTTTTCCAAGCCATCACTGAGTAAGCTCTTCTTAAAAATACTATTTTTGAAGATGTATGTTCCCTGAACCATTATTTCCCATGTATGTACATCTATTGCACCACTATAGCCCACGTACGTACCCTAGCTGCATCACTACAACCTGCGTATAATTGCAAAAGTTGCAAGGAATTCGTTGAGATTACGGGTTATTGGGTAGTTTCCCAACTGATCCACTGCCTATATCCCATCACCCAACCAAATAACCATCCTTTTTTCATATAAAAGGAGGTTTTTGGGTCTCATTCCAAAGCCAAGAATAAGAACAGTGAAACTCTGCCCGTTTCGCATCCCCTCCTTGACCCAAGAAATTGAAGCCACCTTATGAGATTTTCCTCAGAATTTCCCATTTTTCCCTTTTTTCTCCATCATAAGCCTATTCCATTTCCCTAGAGAAAGTTTGAGAGGAGAAAGATACGCGGAGGTGCAATTGGAGCTTGATAAATAGGAGCCCAAACCAGGTTTGTGGAGCAGTCGCCGACCTTGTTGTAAGTAAACATTGTGATATCAATAAAAGAAATATTTTTCCTATCCCGAAATATGATTTATTTCTGTTTTATTCTAACATCTAACCCATGATTTATATATGAGATGCATGTTTATAGTTTCCTGTTTATCTGTTTGTGAATGCAGTTTAGCCTTAGGAGGAGGCTTGCAGTGAGCGGAGCTATCAAGCGCAAGAGGATCAACACCGGACACAAAGTAAAAGGCATAATTACCTTATCCTTCTCACTTTGTCTTTCATGCATATGTTTGGGGTATGTTCGGGGTAGTTAGAAAAGTAGGATACTTTTAGACGGTTTTGATCTGCCTACATTTTGAACCCTAGTGTAGTCCTTAGGGGGGATTTCCCTACTAGCAGAACCGGCGACCATATTGGGGAAGCCTCTAGGGTTTTAGGGTATTTTTTTGGTGTTTGATTGGTTTTATTACCTTTTGAGTTTATGTAAGTCTGTTGAGTCTTTAAGGGATTTTGGTCACCTGTTGGTTCCATACTAGTTCTCCTTGCCCTATCAGTCTGCCTGTTTGTTTTCTTTTTTTGATAAGTTATAGAAGTGTATGCGGCCTGTTGTGGGTCTACACATGTACATACGCACTCTGCTTCATATACATCCCGTTGCTTAAGTATCATTAGCATGCTTGTGTCAAGAATTTTTTTCTCTAAGAAGAGGTAGTCAACCTCTTCCCTCATTGAAGTCATACTTCTCAGGGTTTCTTGATTAAGTACAGTGTCTTTATTTTTACAATCATAGCCTCGGTTTGATGTCATTTTTCTTATCTTTTTAAAGATTTCTTGTGTTTTCTTTGAAAGGGTTTTAGACGAGTCTGTGAGTCTTTGATCAACCTGTTTGGTGTCTTCAGTGACTCCCTGCGATCCACAGTGGGCCAGAGGTCAGTTCCAGTTTTGTCTTGTATTTTACTTTTTCCCCTTTCGCTTTCTTTAAAGAAAAGAAAAAAGATTTATTTCGAGTTTTCTTGTTTGAAGCATTTCAAAATAAATAAATAAAGATTTCATTTATTTGTTTGGTTAAGTAGTTGGGTTGATTATTTTTCTTGTTAGGAGAAAGAGTTATTTTCTTAAGTTCTTTACTGATTTCTTAGAACATTAAGTAGCTCATAGTCAAGCGAAATTTCGTTTTAGGTTTTCCTTTAAATGATCTTAGAAAAAGTAGTTATGAAAAGTTTGTTAAAGAGTTAGTTGCAAATCTTTATTTGTCAAATAGAAGTAATTTTTCTTTCAGTTTCATTTATTTCTCCTTCTTCGTCTCTCAAAACAAACCACTAGTTTCATTTCCATTTCCTTGACTTAAAACAAGCCATTTAAAATTAACACTAATTTAAAATCAATTAGACTTTATGTTTGTAGGGTCAATCAACTAGTCTAGGCTAGAGCCTTGAATTAGGTTGGAGAGGTAACTCTTCAAGGCTTACAAACAAACATTGGAGTCAGAGCTAGGGAGTGTAAAAAGTCCAGTAAACATGAAAGTTATCCGGGACGCCCCTCTAACATAGGGGTTAAACATGAGGCCGTGTGTGGAAAGTTAGTAGAGATAACCCCTCCAAAGTCAGACCGAGCATAGTGGGAAACACATATAGAGGACTTGTCGTCAGATATTGTCGGTTTCATTTGCCTACGGAGCTTCATGGATCTCAAATCCGTTCGAGGTCCTTAGTTGTGTTCCAGACCACTTTCTTTTGATTCCCTCGATAGGTTTCAGGCTTGAAACCCTGCTCATTGAGGTCCACCCGACTGTCGGCTATACCTGCCTGGTGACTATTCACGAGCTGGAAACCTAGTTTCCTTTATTCTATAGACTTACACAGGTGACTACGGGGGTATACAGCGGTACCTAGGGAACACATCGGGCCACACTTTGTAGAGTATACCCAGAGGGTGCTTCCATGTTCGAGTTTTACTTGCACCGGTAAGTTTCTCTAGTGTTGGTTGATGTAACTGTTCTTCCAACTAGATAGTAGTTTGCTTGCTTTATCTCATAGGAAATTTTCTAGTGTGTGATTGTTTTCAAATGTTAGTAAAATCCTTATTATGTCGCTGATATTTTCACAAAGTGGAAGATCAAGAGCTTCGTCGGTCGCGAAGGCTTCAGGGCCTACCGTCGGTTACATTGGAGCCACCACCACCATCGTTATAGAAAATACTTGACCAACAATGGCCATTTGAGGAGATTGGGCTGCAGGAAACTGTGCCTGAGCCATCCCCGAGAGGAGAACACTCGAATCCAGACGAATCGACTGTTTCTGACCTCGAAGCGAAAGCTCTTGGGAATTTTAACCCTTTCGATCACTGACTTGTCGACGCCACTTTTGATACAGGTTTCCCCTCCAAGGGTGACACATCACAAGCATTATATAGTCTTGCAAGAAGTGATGGAAGCAAATGTTGCTACTTCATCAGGGAGTCCTCACACTCCCTCAACGACGGCCACCACTGGGAGAATTCTACCTCCTAAACCACCTTCGTCGGTCTAGACCACAATGGTCTCGACCACCTCTACTTCAGACATCCATCTGATTCAGTCTATGGTGACGATCATTGCTTCATTCACACAGAGTGCGACGGGCCCTCCGTTTTCATATGAGATTCTCGGCTTTGATACGAACTACGTCCTCTCCTACTCCACCCTATAGACCATGGGTTTGGGGGAAAGGAGATCAAATGATATTTTTCAAGGGTCCATGGGGGGCACCTCAGCCCCCTATAATGCTATCCCTTATGGCAGGGGTCATATACCTCCTTCGTCCCCCTTGCTCGGCAGTGCTCCCCAGCAACCCATTGAGCCAAACATGAACTACAGTTTGTTTGGAGCAGGTAGTATAGGACCTTCCTCCTACACCATGTCGGTGGGTTCAATGTCGTTCTCTTTTTTCAACGCATTTGGTAATAACTCTTTCTCTTCAAATGTCGTCTCGGCCGGGGGAAACCCTGGTTTTGGACAACATAATCCTATGCAGGGTACTATTCCTACACAGGGGGAAAATTGTCTTCTCCTCACAAGGACTCTAGAATCTGTGGCAGGGATCAGTTCCCTTGTCAGGGATGTCGACCGGGGGAACCCCTTCCATGTTCAATGGAACCCTGGGCAAGGCTCAGTACCTATGCCCTTCGAATCAATAGGGGGAAACCCTTTCCAGAATCTTTGGAACACAATGTAAGGAGAAATCCCCACCCAACCCTCAATGTCCAATTATGGAAATCAACCGATGATGTCCCAGAAAATGCAGTATCTATACGCTGGCCAAGGCCATGGTATTTACCAAAACCTTGGGCATCATCACAACTCTTCCTGGAAGCCTGGTGCTAGTCAAACTCTAGGCTCATTTCTTCTTGTACATAGTCAACAGCCCAAACTACCATTTTTGGCGACGTTACATTTTCCAGACTTGTCAAGGTTGTTAAAGGACCCAATTTATCACGATCCACATTGGCCTCCCATGCTGATTAAGTTTCCCTCAGACATTTCAAAGTTCAAATGTAAGCCTAACAAAGATCTAGGTGATCACGTGACCACTTTTCACTTATGGTGCTCGTTGAACTTTCTGCGAGACGACTTCGTACAGTTGCACCTATTTCAACACACTCTTATTGGGAGAGCCGCAAAATGGTACATTGAGCTTGACTGCTCAATATACTCTTACTTTAGAGATTTGGAAATGGTTTTGCTAAACCATTTCCAACTACCTATGAGATACGATGTCAGCACCAAATTGCTAGCCAACTTTGAGAAAACAAAGGCCGATCATATCTCAGATCACATCTGAGAATGGCAGCGTCGGAAGAGTTTGATAAAAGTACCGGTCCCACAGTATTTTATACTGGAGTGGTTCCTTAAGTCTTTGGTACCTTAGTTATCCAAGAATGTTGCAACGTCGGGAGTGTTTTCAGAGGAAGAGGCGATAATGAGAGCTCAACAGGTTGAACTGATATGCTCTCAGTCTGGTTTACTCTATGAGGTTTTACCAGATGCACCACGGTCCATCCTTGACAAGCCCAGACAAAAGTATGGACCACATGTCGATGGTATAGTTGGTTCATCACAAGAAAATCCCATTGATCATTTGGCAAATTGATTGCAACAATTGTCGATATAGCAGAAAATAACCAAGCAGACCTCCGGTTCATCTTCTCCCCCTACTCAAACATCATATGTACACAATGTACAGTCGACGATCCTGAAGGCCAACCAGCATCCTAACGGAAATAAAAAACAAAGAAACAAGAAGGTTAAGGGGATAAGAAACCCATCAACAATTCTGGCGGGGGAAACACAGAGAAGAGAAAGTCGAAGTAACTGTGTAACCTTTTCATGGAAGACCACCTGACTCACATGTGCCCTCGACTTGCATAGGCCCAGAATTTATTGGCACAACAACAACATGCTATGTTAACGAACCCATTTCCTCATGGGAAACATATGAATCAAGCCTCTATGAGAACGGATGGGGGCATTCAAGGACCCCCTTCGTCTTCTATTAAATCCTTGATCGCGAACATTTACATGTTGAAAGTTGACGCTTTCATAGAAACTAGGGCACACGATTACGGAAAGTCGGAATCTGTTGAAAAGGGTAAAGAAGTCGTAAACCCATATGTTCCTCTCCATATTGAGAAGACGATGGGTGAAAAAATGACACACATCCCAAAAGGGGTGTTCAAGAAATCTTCACATAATCCAAACATGAGGGCCACCCATAACTACTCTATGGTGGCGGATTTGTCACAAACCCCTTGCGTGAGGTCCTCTTTGGACGTCCTCTGGAGCTACCATTCGCAGAGAAAGGCTTTGTTAGTTTACTTAGGATCTGTCAAGACTTGTAAATCGGGAAAAATCATTCTTGATATGACTGACTTGAAACCTCGTCTCCCATACCATGTTGTGTTTGATATAGTAGTGGCTTACACCACGAAAACTTTTACCCATAATATTTTCCGCATGGTGGTTGATGAGGGCACCTCGACATGTGTGATGCCATTGGCGTGTTGGAATGCCATTAGCCAACCCGTTTTTTCTCTGTCACCTACTCTACTTACTTCTTTTGACAGTTTTTCTTTCAGACCACATGGTATCATCCCTTCTTTCCCTGTGCAGTTAGGAGGGAAGACTGTGTGCGTCGAAGTTGAAGTGGTCGATGCACCTCTCAACTACAACCTTATGTTAGGAAGGAGTTTCACCTATTCTATGCATGCAGTGGTTTCCATAGTTTTCCGGGTCTTTTTTTTTCCACACGAGGTCCGGATTGTGTCCATTGATCAGTTGTCCTTCTCCCGTCCTAACCCTTCATTGAGGACATCCAAGGTCCTGATGATTGATAACCCTTAGCCCAACGTCGTTAACATATGGGTTGGTTTGTGCCCACCTTTGATGGGTACCTTCGATTACCTGCCTCCTTCTGGTGATGTCAAGATCATATACCTATTGACATCTCTAGAACCCTTGGTGTCATGGAGAATGTCTTCGTTGAAGCGGATTGCTCCCCTGAAGAGATTCATATCTATATAGATTTATTTAAGAAATTGTGCAATGTTTTTTCCTTACCTTAAGAGGAAATTCCAGGCATTGATCCAGGAATTGTTGAACATGAGATAACAACTTACCTTGATGCCAAGCCAGTCCGACAGAATCTTCATCCAGTAAATCCTCGGAAAGAGACAACTATTAAGGCTGAAGTAGAGAAACTACTTAAAGCCAGTTTCATCTACCACATTCAGCTGACGCAATGGCCGTCAAATCTCATTCTTGTTAACAAAAAATAGGGTATGATTCGAGTGTGTATGGACTTCTGTGACTTGAACAAGGCCTATCCAAAGGATAATTTCCCCACCGCATTCATTGATCAGATTGTCGATGAATGCTTAGGTTGTGAGGTCTTTTCATTCATGGATGGTTTCTCGGGATATAACTAGATTCAGATCAAACCCAATGACCAGCATAAAACAACTTTTATCTATCCATGGGGCACATTTGCTTATCGTAAGATGCCTTTTGGCCTGAATAATGTTGGAGTGACTTTTCAGGGGGCCATGTCTTTTCCTTTCCATGATCTCAAACATATAGTCGAGGATTATATCGATGATTTATCATCACGATCTCGTAAGAGAGTTGATCATCCCACACACCTATGACTTATCTTTGAGCGATGTCGCTACTATCAGATTCGCTTGAATCCCAACAAGTGCATTTTTTGTGTGACGTCGGATCATCTTTTAGGTTTCATAGTTTCGACAATAGGGATCATGGTAGATCCTTTAAATGTTGAGGCAATAGTTCAGTTTCCTTCCCCATGCATAGTCCCTCAGCTTCAAAGAGAACTTCCTTCGACATTTTATCGCAAACTATGCAAAGATCACTAAAGGGTTCATGTGTTTATTGAAAAAGGGAGTCCCTTTCTATTGGGAGGAAGTCGCTCAACGCTCTTTTGAAGCATTGAAACGTGCCCTCACGTCTGCCCCTCTTCTCTGGCCTCTCAATTATAATAAATATTTCTTATTGTACTTGTTCTCCGTAGAGTCGAACATCGATATGGTTTTGGTTCAAGAGGACGATCTTCTTGAAGAGCATGTGATTTATTACCTGCTCCGAGCCCTGGCTAGACCAGGACTCAACTACTCTCATGTTGATAAGCTTACATTGGCAACAGTGCATGTTGTCCAGCAGTTCCGTCATTATATCCTGCTTCGTAATACCACCGTCATTGCCATTGTAAATCCATTCCAATATGTGTTGACACGACGTGTAATTGGCAGAAATATCAGTAGATGGATTGTTATCCTTGAGGAATTTGACTTGGATTTTGTTTCCACGAATTTCAAAAATTCACTGGTCTTCAAAGAACTTATCTTGAAATTTCCAGTCAAATCAGGTGATGTTATGCTCGAAGAATCGTTGATTAAAGGAGATATTTTTCTGATTTCATCTTCTGACCCCTGGTATAGAGATATACTAGTCTATATCCAGACTTTGAAGTTCCCCGTCTATTCTTTTCACGATGAGAATCGACGTGTACGCCACCAGGCACGAAACTATCTCATACTCAATGACACTTTGTATCATTGAGGTGTAGACTGCATCCTTCGTCGGTGTCTCATTCATGAAGAAGCATAACTTGTTCTTAACAATTGCCACAGTGGAGCATGTGGTGGTCATTTTTCTGGGTTGGAAACAACCCAAAAGATTCTACGAGCCAATTACTTTTGGCCTACCTTAATTAAGGATTGTGTTGAGTCGGTCAAGAAGCACCACCCATGCTAGATCTTCTCTCAGAAAATGATGGCACATCCTGCTCCCATGTTTCCCATCATTGTTGTTGGTCCCTTCACCATGTGGGGGATTGATTATACTACATGCCACCTAGCTTCAGCAAGGGGAAATCGATATATCATCGTAGCGGTAGACTACTTCACAAAGTGGGTCAAGGCTATGCAAACATTTAACAATGATGGAAAAATAATAGATCTCTTTATTTTTAACCAGATAGTAGCAAAGTTTGGCATCCTGAAGGAGATTTTCAATGACCATGGCAGTCACTTTCAGAAAAAAATGATGTCTAATTTAACATCAAAGCTTGGGTTGAGTCAAGAGCATTCATCACCCTACTACCCACAAGCGAATGATAAGGTGGAAGATGTGAATAAGTCCCTCAAGACTATTCTACAACGAACGATCAATTCTGCCAAGTAAAATTGGAATTTGATGTTGTACTTGGCATTATGGGCCTACCGAACGTCTATAAATACTGCCACCAGTTTCTCACCTTTTCAACTCGTTTATGGGCTGGAACCGGTCTTTCCAATAGAGTGTCAGATCCCATCTCTAAATTTGGTAGTAGAGTTATTTCCAGACACTTCACCACTTGAGGAATGCTTATTATATCTTGAGAAGCTCTATGAGAAACATCGTGATGCATCCTTGGCTAACGAGGCTCACAAGAAACGGTTCAAGTGTCAATATGATCAGTTTGTTTGTCCTCGGATTTTCTCCAAAGGCAACCTTGTCATGGTCTATGACCAAGATAAGGATCCCTGGGGGCAGGCAAGTACAAACCCATGTGGTTCAGACCTTTCATAGTGAAGGAGGTTTTAAAGAAGGGCACTTATCGTCTGGTTGAATTTGAGGGAAATTCTTTGGCGGAGTCTAGAAATGGGCTCTACCTAAAGAAATATTACTCATAGGTTGGTCGCCTGGGTGACTTCTTGTACATATGTATAGTTCTTATACAGTTAGTTTTTTGTCTTTTTTTTTATGGACGTGTAGTTATTTATGCCATCTTTTTCACCGTGGCAGATGTCAAGTGAATGAGGTGTTTCTTGGGTTCACAGATGACTCTAGATGACACACTCAGAGGCTTTCTTCCACATCTTGGGTGATTTTCACGCCTCAAGGCCAGTTTCTATATTCTGGAGGTATCTGTTTAGGTGACTCCACAAACAATGTCACTGAATACAACGCAATGATAGAGTTTCTTCGTGATGCTTTGTTGCATGGTATCTCTCACCTCCGGGTCTACTTAGATGCTCAGTTGGTTGGGTCCCAGTTAAATGGGGTTTACCACATTTATGATCCTACTCTACACCGATGATTCCTTAGGGTACGTCTCTTAGAACATTGCTTTGATTACATTACACATATCCATGTTCCTAGGAGATTAAATCAAATGACAAATACTCTATATAATCAATTATTAGATTGGCATATTGCACACACATAAAAAAGAAGCACACACATACACATGTACATACATTTGTAAAAATGTGATCCATAAGACATAAAAGATGTAAATACACACACACACACAAACACACACACACACACACACACATATATATATATCAAAAAGTCTCAGAGTACATAGGTGGGCGTGAACACCTCAAAAATACATATCCAGTATACATCACGGGGCTTATGCCCTAAAAAATATACAAAAAGAGTGCCTGCGAAACGTAAGTGGTCCATCCTAGCTAAGCACAGGGCTTGTTGTCCCTGCCATAGTGAAAAACAGAGTTTGAAAAACGTCGGAAGAGTTGAATCCAGGTTTTTGGCACCCCAACTACGTGAGGCTGCATTGATGGTGGGAGATCCTCGATCTCGGCCATGGGAACTGCACGAGTGAGCATGGTGAGGTTCTGCTTTACTCGTCTCAAAAATCTCTCATCCTCTATGGCTGGAGGTCCCCTTGTTG
>SNQJ01S0082888.1:0-21376 GCA_010110895.2 Picea sitchensis
TAACTTTATCTACTGGTTCGGTTTCTTATGTTTGAGCTTCAAATTTTTTCACCTCGGACCCATGAGTTTTTTCTACCTTGGTTTTGTTGCTGGGTAACAATGTCTCTTCCGAAGGAGGTTCATGAGCTTGACCCCTTTGAAGGATTCTCTTAGGTTAATCTATTGAGGTGGGTTTATTTTTTGATCTTAGGTTGTACTTTGGTTGAAACTCGACCATTATCATCTCTGTTTCTAGTTGAGATATACAGGGATCAGTGTGATCACCTTTTTCATCTTCATTAGACGGTTGTGGGGGGTTCAAAGATTTTTCATAATCTTCACGAGTGAGATACGGCTGCGAACAATCATCACCGAAATTCATGACTTCATCTTCCGAATCTTCGAAGTCTTGGAAGTCATTTGCGCCTATAAAATTTTCGTTCTTTAATGGCGCTTGTATTTTTTGATCTTCGTTCTTAATTTGTTTCTATTGATTTTGGGGATTTGGGTTTCTCCTGAAGTCTTTTTTGTTTGAAGAATCAACCTTAAACTGGTCTAACTCCATCCTAGAAATTTTGTTGGAAAGTTCTTTAATTACTCGGGCCATATCATCTACTCTGTCATCAGTGTATCTATTTGAGCCCGAAGGACCCGCTGGTTCTCTATAGCGTCTAATCTCGCGGTTGACTGTTTCTACTTTGTCTTTTAATTTTCCCGAAGCCATCATATTAGATTCTATTTCGACAGCATCGTCTTGCATTCTATTCAGGGTGGCTCCTCTTCTGTCTCGCAGAAGTAGGGCGAAATCTGGCTCGAAAGCTCCCGTGAAGGTTACTTTGGCTGAGGGTTCAGAGGGTTTAACTGCAGCTGGAATCTTATGATACAGTTTGTTGAATCTCAGAATAAATTCCATAACTGTTTCTGAGTTCTTTTTCTTTAAGGACCCAAACTCGGTAAGATAATATAAGTGATCTTTTCGCTCTCCCCATTATCTTAGGAAAGCATCTTCCAAAGCGTCATATGATAGGATAGAAGCTGCGGGTAGGCTCCGAAACCAAGTTCGGACCAGTCCTTCAAAGGTCTGGACAAGGAGTCTCGAATAGACATCTTCATGCTCGATACCATAGATGTCTGCAAATTGGTCAAAGAAATTTATGTGATCGGTTGCAGTTATATCTCCCTCCCCAGTGAACTTAGGAAGATTTTTGATGTAATTTTCAGGCAGATCATGGAGGGGGACGGGCAAAACCAGGGGAGTGTATCTCGCTGCTACTTTTGTGAATACTCTGGGAGGAGGGACATGCCCTTGACCTCCACCTCCTCCTCCAGGGGCGCCTCCAACACCTCCTCTGACGGCTTCCATCGACTTGGGTGTAGAAAATGAGTGTGTAACACACTTTTTGGAATCAGGCGATACCGGGAAGTTCTGTCGAAGAAAAGATGGAATGTCAACTGTTAACGAGCTTTCTAAAGGACCTTTTTCCCTGTGTATGGATGGGAAAGTCGAAATAATATCACTTCTAACTTCAGAGCTATTTGACGTCAGATATTTAGTATCAAACAATGGACTGCGTGAAGTAGAAGGTTCTGAATGGCACTTAGCCTTGGAAAATTGTTTTTTTTCTTTTAAAAGTTTTTCGGGATCGGTAACAGGCGTAATCAGCTTGCCATTTGGGTTCTGTCTGGTACTCTTTCTACCAGAAGCCAGTTTATGTTTTAGTGGAGTCACCAAGTGAAATATTAGAAAAGCCTTAAAAATGTGTGTACTCAATGTTCACTATCAAGGAGTAGCACTTTCAACGAAATAATTATCGTTTTCCCAGGGAAAAGATTTCATAACTTCGCTCCCTGGCAACGGTGCCAGAAAGATGTTTTTCTTGAGTCTGTACTAAGGCTTAAACGTACAGTGTCAAGGCATCCGAAAGTAGGTGAAATATGGGTAAGGGAAGAATGTCAACCTTCGGTATAGGAAACTAGGGTAGATTTATACGTTCTCGTCGTCTAGCTTCCAACAGTTCCTGAGTAGTTATATCTTGTTCAATGGCTGCCCATGAATGCTCAAGTTCATCCCAGTTATTAGCAGTTTTAAGGATTATGTCAAAAATATTTAAGGCGATGTGTGTTTGGTTGGATAGTCCGGGTTCGATGTTAGGCTGTGTCGCTGCAGGGACAGTCATGCAGGAACAGTAAAATTAGGAAAGGATTTAAAAAGAGCTTAAAATGTTGTCTTGATTTGGTCGAAATAAAGAGAATTTTACATTTTTGGAATAAAATAAAGATGAAAATTTGAAGGCTCTTTCCCGTAACTGTGATATATTTTAATATAAAGGTGTGATGTAAAAGAGAAACATTTAGTTTCATATGACGCAAGATTCCTGTCAAAGAGAAAACTCACATATAAACAGAGGAGGAAATTAGTAAGAAAATAATTGACATAGCAAAGAATAAACGTAGAATTCTGAAAGTGCAAATTGGTCTTACACCCACTGATAGCTGGTGCAGAGGAAAGACAATAAACAAATACAGAAAACCAAAATTCTTTTGTTATAGTAGTGATCGTACTAAAGTATAAAAAAACACATAAATTATGAACAAATGGAATGAAATGAAACATGAAATACAAAGAAACAAACTTGTAACACAGTCTGGACAGAATCGAGAATCTCCAAATTGCTTATATTAATTTCTTCAAATTCAAAAACTCTATTTACAATCGACACCAAAAAGGTCCAGCCTTGTCTATTTTGTTCTGTGATATATTTATACAACTTTACAGATCAGTTAGGCTCTCAACGGTTACACACATTCAGTTACAACTGGGAGGAACGCAATCGCGCCCTTTCTCTTACTCTATCTTTGCTTGGTGCCAGGTGTTCCTCTTCGCGTAGATTCAGTGTATGCAATACCACTGTCCACAAATTTAGATACAAGCCGCGAAGGTTTTGCTTGATAGCTGACCTCGGCGAAGTAGCATTCTCGGGCTAACTGCTGCAGCTTGTCCCCCATTTGTGCATCGACGATGTCGAGGGAACTTATTTGCGCGTTGTGTTGGATAAAATGCTCATCAACTCGAGCCATGTTCACCCTATCTATCTGAGAGATATCTGACAAATCTCTCTCCTCCTTCTCTTTCAGATCGAGCGAGATCTGTTCTACATTCATTTGTATTAAAGTTTCAGCATCGCCTCTAGTGTCCATACCCAACAGCTTGCCCTCTATAGAATTGAAGGCTTCTTCTAATGAATTGATCACTTTTTGGGCTTGTTCTTTGCCCAGGGTAATCTTATTCTCCCAGTCCTTCAAAAAAATGTTACCTCTAGTTTGTTCTGGGAGAGTGAGTCCAGGGGAACCTGTCGAAACTCTGTCATTCGTGGCTATTACCGCCTTCTGAAAGGCGACCCGAGCCGCTCCTGCATATCTTTCTCTGTCAGTCAGGTTCTCGGAAACCCGATGCATCAACAGACAATCCTCTCGGATTGTTCCTACTTTGGCGAGCAAACTCTGTTGTGCAGAAGAGATCTTGCTCTGAATCTGGGTCGCTCGGGATTTAAACCCTTCGACATCGATCACCCTACTTCCAGCGATCTCCAGCTGATCCCGTAGCTCTACAATCATATTCCTCTACTGACCATCCTGCACCCGACTGTCTTGGATCACTGAATGCGCTTGTTCCAACTTGGGTTTGAGCACTTCTATTTCCTTTTTATCAGCTAGTCGGGCCGGTTCAATTTCCCCACTCACCTGACTTTTAGCACTTTCTGTGGCCGAAGCTACTCTGGCTTCGAGAGTCTTGATCAGGCGATTCTTTCTTTTGAGCTGACTTTTTAACATCCCGACCGAGAATTAAATCGCTGATGCATACGCTCCTAGCGTTCCTGCGATCTTCGTGGCGAATTCCTCATTCTTTTTGTTCTTCCCATCGGTCATAACTTTGAATTTTTTAGCAGTTGATCCTTCGTCCTGGTATAACTCTCTTTTCACCACGGCTTTTCTCTTTTTGTCAAAGAAGAAGTCATTTGTTGGAAGTTCTTCTGCTCTGATAGGCCTCAGCTCCTCATTGAAAATCCATCCTTCTTCTATATTTCCTCACGTCGACTTCAAGGGGGTGACAGAAGTGATGGGTTCCCCGATCTGTCTTGCTTCCTTTCCTGGTGTGACGAATGAGTCCTGCTTCATCGGAGGTTCAGAGGTCTTTGTCTCAGTTTCCGGATTCTTGGTTTTTTACGGGTCCGGATTCTGTGTCTCTGCTTCGGGCTTATTCATTTGATCCCCCTTGTTATGGATTTTTTCTGAACCAGAAGTTGTTTCTTTGGGGCCTTCATCATCCTTCGGTTCTGTCTCAGAAGCACCCAGGCTCCCTCCTCGCAATACAGCAGGAAGACACTTTCGTCTGTTTTCCTGAAATTTTAATACAGAGGGCATGTCTTCGGGTGCTAAAGATCGGATCTGAACTAGCACTTCCCCATAAGATCTCGCCCCTCGGAAAATGTCATCCGAGGGTGAAAACTTGTGTTCAAACCTCTTCAGCCCACAATTAGCTAAATGGTTACTTACAATTTTCTGAGGATCATGTTTTTTATATTCAATAGAGACCAAAATCAGGTCTTCCAGGGCTGCAGCCTCAGCTTTAGCATGCCTGAAATCCAATAAAGAATAAGAATTTATCCGAACAGGGAAAAACGACCATACCTTCTTCGAAGATGCTTTGAGCTCTTTACTCACCCCGCCAATCACTGTTTGTCGGGCAATCTCGCGACAAGCCAGCTTGTTGGGGATGAATAGTGGTAATGCAAGCGGGGGAACAGCAGCTCCGAAAACTCTGAAATAGGAAAACTCTGCTTCTACGTACCAGTCTGCTATACCACTTAGATTTGCAGCAATGTTGTCCGAGATGCGAGGTGGCGAAAGACCAAAAATGGCGATGTGCAGGGGCACCATCACCCAGTTGAAAATTTCATAAATAAATTTGTTCACTTTATTCTCCCACAGCTTGTCGTGATACTCATGTACAGTTTTTTCATGGGCTGGATTCCAAGCCCAACTCATCAAAGGGAATGGTGTCATGGAACATACAGCATCCATGATATACGTAGACATGCAAAATGAGGATGGTCTCCCGCTTTCCTTTTGCTCCCGATACTCTGTGACCCTGTTGGCCAGACCGTCTGAGAGCATCTTTGCCCAATTAAATGAGCAACCTTCTGCAACCCGAAATATGAGAGGCACCCACGCGATGTAGAAATGTGAGGTGTCTTCTCTCCCAAAAAGCCGACATGTCATCATGGCCACATATTTATACTGTGGATCCAAAGAAGCGATAGCATATATGCCCTGGTCATTTGCTCTGAACTTCGCGACGCGCAAAACCCAATATTTAATCAAACCGGGCATGGTTTTGTCATATTCAATGCACTCCTTCTGTTTGAATCTCTCCAGGAATTCAGCATCATACGTGTATTCAGATGTTTTCGGGAGCTTATACATAGTTTGGATGTGCTCCGGTCTAAAAGTCCCGACCGTGACCCGCTGGTCATTTATGATAGTTCTGCTGGGTAAGTCTATGTGATCCAATGCCCATCGGATCATATCATAGTAGGGGAGAAACCGTGGTCTGGTTGCCACCTTGTGCATTCTAGATTGAACGACAATCTTGTATTTAGTGTTCAAATCGTCCTTTTCATTGTCGTCTGAGTCTGAATAATTTACCAACTCAGTTTTTAGAATATCTGAAACAAACGACTAGCTAGGGATTGAGCCGCCACTCCGAGGTGAAGTGTCAGAGACATTATCCGAACCTTGCCCTGCATCCTCGACGTTAGCCTTTGCTTCTTTCTGTGGAGCCATAGCTAAAGCTTGCGTTTTCGCTCTTCTACGATAAACCTGCGTATACATGCAGAAATTAGTTCACTCGGAAAATGACGAGCTCTGCGTGCTTATGAAAAATGTTTTCATTATAATAAAATGCGACTCCCGTATATATTTGAAAACTCTGTACTCTTGGAATAAGTCTGTCAAATCACAATTAGAAATAAATTTATTGCGTAAAATCCGATCTTATTTATTCGTGGATTCACCCTAATTCTTCATTAATGTCATAAATGTTTGGCGGTTTGACATGAAGTGGGGGTATGGAGAGAAAGTAGCTACCTCGGGAAAAGCACAAACCTCGATGCGTGGGACATATCTTGTTTTATTTTAAAATATTCAAACCTAGCAATGTTAATAATTTTCTTGGCTTTTCGCAGCATCGTGGATTTCCTTTCAACCTTTTGATTCTTCAACTCGCGAGACTACGAGGACCAATTTTGGATCAATTAAAGATAATCATGATTTAAGGCATGATTAATTTCATAATCGTTTTACTCGCCGTATCGCGACTCGGAACTTCGAAGATAAAATTTTGGGAGACTGGTATGCTGAGTCACAAAACTGCGAGATAGCGATAATTAAGACTTAATTAGGATTAAGAAAACTTGGATTAGGTGATTATTTAATCATACTATAATCACATCGCGGCTTCGTGAGTCAGAGTTTTAGACACCATGATTTTCGAAAAGATAGCGCCGAGTGGCGAAACGCCGAGAACCATTTTAACCATGGTTAACTTTTTGCCTTTAATCTTTGACCAGGGTTAACCCACAAGTACCTCACGTTCTCGGCTCTCGGGACTGTAAGGAAGAACATTTGGGTTTGACAAACGCCGAGGCGCGAAACCCCGACGATGTCTAATCGCTGTGTTAAAAAACTTTACCCAGACTTCTGTCTTGAGTGATGATTCAAAATGAGTTCGTTGTTTCGTGACTCGAGATGTGTGAATTCAAAGATAAGGTATCTGACTTGCGAGATCCCGAAACAAAACGAAAAGATCAAACGTTTTACAAAAGTGGACTTATTTTGAGGGGAGAAAAAGCATCGCTGCTTATTCGACAAGGTTGCAGAGTTTTTTCAAAATTTCGGAGGAAGGAAAATCAAAAGGACCTCTTTAGATTTCAAGCATCAAAGATTGAAAATTGTGAAGGGTAAAAATAAAACAAGGGCGGCTCCAACAATATGGACCACACTAGAAAGAGAGGGACCAAGCAGTGTCGGATTTCACCAATACCTTCAATACCTTTTGCACCAAGATGGGTATCAAAGACTCTGAGCAACATCTGGATTTGAAATACTGTGGGGTTCTACACAGATAGATTCAAACTAAAATGGATTTTCTGGACATCTCATCATTGGGTGTTTTTTATCGATATGTTGTTAAAATCGAGCAGAAATTTAAACACCATAACAAGTGGGAGTTTGGTTCTACAAATCCTTAACAACCAAAGTATGTTAATGATGGCCCTAAAAATCAACCTTCAGAAAACTAGTCCAAGCCACAGGAAAAGAATGGTAACGGAAAGATGAAGAAGGACACTGGAAAATGGTGTGATTTCTATAAAATCCCCTCTCACAACACCGATGAATGTCGTTCAAAATAGTCATTGGTGGTTGAGATCAAAGATAAGGAGTTGAACCCTAATTCAGAATCTGATTCATAAAATACTAGTAGAAGACAGATCATCGACAGAGACCCCACTACTCTTGTCACAACCGCAACAATTCAACTAGAAGAACCAACATATCATGAAGAGGGGGAGAAAATTTCTCATTCACAAATGTGGGTGAAGGGGACCCTGCTACATTTTATTATTGATAGAAGAAGCCAAAAGAACCTCATCTCAGCAAAGGTTGTCAAACAGTTGGGATTGTCGACAACACCACACCTACATCCATACAACATCGGGTGGCTTCACTAGGAATGCGATCTTTGTGTCAGCCAATAGTGTTGATTGTCATATGAAATTCAACTCTTCAAGGATGAGGTATTATGTGATGTTTCCCCACTAGATGTCTGTGATGTTCTCTTGGGCTAGGCATATATGTGGAATCTCCATGTTATTTATGAGTCTCGACCCCATAGTTTCATTGTTACTCTAGAGGTCATCTCTACAGGATACCAAAGGTAGTTCCAACTATTGTCCCACCTAAACAGTGTATCAAGGTAGTATCTCATACTACAAAATTCAGCTTCTTCATAATCTGTTCAAAAGGTGAATAGAAGGACAATACAACCACTACAGCCTCGGTCCCAGCACCTTTTATCCAATAGAATCAGGTCGACAAGACTGCAACAAAGCGTAAATATTCCTTCTTCACATGGGCATCTGATGTAGCTAAACTGGTTAAAAGGGTCCAACCCTTCTAGCCATAGGTTCTTGACAACCTTTAACAAGCTAAGCAGTCCAACTTCTCCAGCAAGGCAAGTAGCTCATCAAGACGAAGATTCAGTAAACGCTTTTCTCTCTCCCTCGGGTACTCAACACAATAGAGACCATTGATTCCTAAGGAGGGAGGAATGATCTAGGTGTATATCGATGACCACCCAACTATTCCAATTGGCTCAAAACAGTCTTTTGGAAACTTACTATTTTTAGTAGTTTTTCGGTTCCTAAACATCTAGAGCCATTTTAAGGGCCTAAATGAAGTTTTTTTTGGATCCAGCACCTTAAATGTTTCTAAATAATCTTATTTATCCCCAAAAATGAATCTCCTCAATGATACCTTTCCAACGAGTTATCGTGCACCCCAAACATATATCGTATGTCAAAGTTATGCCCTCGGGAAGTTGATACACCAAACTACCCAAAACGGGGTCCACAAAATTGTTGGCTTTTCATCTCCCGTGGTTAGGGTTTTGGATTTTATTTATGTTTAAAAGGCCTTTAGAGCCTTATTGTAACCATATTTTTGTGAATGTGAGTAGCCATCACATCTCTTCTCAAAGATAAGTTGTCACCATTCTAGCAAGTCTTTCACTCTGTATTTCTACAGTTTTGTACATTTCACTCATTTATAGAAATTGTGTATTAATGTATATCTATTTTTATGGTTGCATATCTGATATATTTATGTTATATTATTGGATATCTGACATATATCTATACATTTATTTATTATATCTTCTCTCTCATTTCGTGTTGAAACTAATCCGGATTAGTGGTATTAGAACAAGCTGCTCTTGATCATTTTTTCAATGCATGTCCCATACGAGGTCCGAGTATAGAAATTTAGGTCTCAAGCTTGTCTCTCTTGAGGAAAATCACTCTCACACATCCAATAAACCCTCCATGGTGGAAGAAAAAAAAAATGACAGAGAAGACGATTCTATTAATTTGTTTCTTGAGAAAGCTCTCTTGTGACATAGGGACGAAATGATGGATAATTTTGTCCACATCCTTCAATGTTTGCCGATAAAAACATGCACGTATTCATCAAGAGGAAACTTTGGAGGAACCTCTTATTTCAAGGTACAAGTTAATTTTGATATTCCCATATTTGAAGGATAGATAGATGTGGATGCCCTAGCAAAATGGTTAAATCTGCTAGAAGGTTATTTCTATGTTCATAATTTCTCCGCCAGGGAAAATATCACCTCCTCACTCCTTAAGGCCCCCATGTCAAACATTGGTGGGAAACTTACTAGGAGAAACGCTCCATAGAAGATTCTAGAATATATGGGGTTGAGCCCACTTGGGATTCTTTTTTGGATGCGGTCAAAGAACAATATTACCATGTTGGCAACTATGACGACCAGTACATGATATGGACTACACTGCGACAAGAGGGTGGCCAAGTAGTGTCAGAGTTCACAAATACCTTCCATACATTGCGCACCAAGATGGGTATCAAAGACTCTCAAAAACATCTGGTTCTAAAATACCGTGGGGCTCTACACAGATACATTCAAAATGAAATGGATTTTCTGGACATCTCATCATTGGGTGTTTCTTATCGATATGTTGTTAAAATCGAGCATAAATTTAAGTACCATAACAAGTGGGATTTTGGGTCTTCAAATCCGCAACAACCAAACTATGGTAAATATGACCCTAACAACCATCCTTTGAAAAACGAGTCCAAGCCACAACAAATGATGGTTAATGGAAAAACGAAGGACACTAGAAAATGGTGTGATTTCCACAAAATCCCCTGGCACAACACCGATGAATGTCACTCAAAACAGTCATTGGTGGCTAATATCAAATACAATGAGATGAACCATTTTTTGGAATCTGATTCAAAAAATATCGGTAGAAGACAAATCATCAACACAGATCCCACTGCTATTATCACAACTGCGACAATTCAACCAGAAGAACCAAGAGATACTGAAGAGGGGGAGCACCTTTTTCATTCAAAGATATGGGTGAAGGGTACCCCTATGTATTTTATTGTTGATAGCGTAAGACAAAAGAACCTCATCTCAGAAGAGGTCATCAAATAGTTAGGATTGTTGACAACACCACACCCGCAGCCATAGAACATCGGGTGGCTTCTCCAGGGATGAGATCTTTGTGTCAGCCAACAATGTCGATTGTCATACGATATCCAAACTGACACAAACCCCCACCACCTCCTGGGGCTCGCATGACCTCTTGGTATAGTATCGTACACAGTATGGAGCCGAATCATCTCTCGGGCTCCTGCTGAGCCCTCAAAATCGTATACCATGGGCCTTTTTCCCTTATCCTACACGAAATTTCAAATTTTTGAGCATCTATTTATCCACGTGGAGAAATCCACGTGACCTTCGGCCAAGTCTGTGGCCTAAAAAACCTTGAATGGCATAGACTATGACACTTTTGGATTTCGGGCTTTGAGAGTTTCAACAACCATACACGACATTCCTCCCAAACGTCGAACAAGTGGATAGCCAAAAAAAAAGGAAGGATCGACGATCCTCAATGTATGTCAAGATCTACGACTTACAGATGTTTCAGGCCTCCACACTTTGAGAGATTTACCCACTCCAACATGAAACTACCCTGAATTCCCGAACTCCAAACAAATAAATCAGATGGTTGGCGCTTGCCTCAAATCAAAGGTGGATCTATGCTTCAGGACTCAGAACCTTACACAACTCAACACATTATATCCTTTGGAGTGTCGAACTAGCGAGCTCACGAAGGTCGTGATCAATGGTCCACTTGTCCTCGTGAATGGACGATTGGGATCTACTCCAGCATTCAGGAGTTCTCGACCCAAACAGACTTACACCTCTCTTCCTTCAGGGTACAAAATATCCAAACTCTGGGATCTGTTGACACGTGTCTCTTCGCATTGACGGTTAATATTCGTTATGGGATTCGAAACTTCGGGAATCTTTCACACTTCCACAATCACACTACAGCTCTTTGGGATAGTCGGACTTTCAAACTACTCTAGATCTGTGCACATGTGTCCTGATAATCGGACGATCTAGATATTCTCTAGTTCCCGGTACTTCATGAAACTTTCCTCCTTTTCACACACCACATAGAAACCTCCGAATATGTGAATTCCTAAGGACTTCAAGGGTTAACACCTACGCTACTTTCCCAGATCTGACGACTAGGAAATATCTTCTACTCCTCGGGTGGATCTTGTCCACTCGACCTCAAAAATGAAAGTATTATTCCCTTCGAAGATTTCGGTCACTCTTTATTATGAGATTTAACACTCAAATGATTTGGGTCTTCTATGCACACCTTGAGCTCCTCTGAAAAATTGACACTTGAATATTTTTGGAAAAACTTCTCACACACTCCTTACGTTTGTTTCCTTGAGACTCTTCAACACTTGACTAAGTGTTGATCCTATGCACACCTTGCAAGGGTCTTCTTGAGCTCCTATACTCAGATGAGTATATGTTCACTCCTTGCACTCACCCTGCAGAATTTCACATTATCTCTTCTAAGCTTCTGAGTCTGAAAACAACTCTGGCTTCGCACTCCTTGTGTGGCTCCTATGCACTCCTTGCACTAGTATTTCAGAAGAGAAACAATTGAAACTTACAAAACACTACATGTTCATTCAATTAATCATAAAGTGCATATGCAGGGATATAAAACACAAAAATCAAATAACACACATTACCCATTTAACTCATGGATATGCAAACTTAGAATTTGATAACAATCTTCCTCTATTATATTCTTACAACAAAGCATTTACAAATATTTCTTGCAACTCTTCAACTTTTCCTTGACAATAATTTACAATAAACTTCGGCAGAAAAATAGAATTGTCTTCAACAACCTCATTTGGGGATAGATTACATATATTTATGCATGGAGGGGCTTCTCTAGCCTTCCTACCAACTACTCTAGTGTTATCATATCATAATTAAAACATTCTACCACTAAGTATTATTACAATAAATGGAATTTACAACCCAGATACGAGTCACTGCTTAATATATGTACAATCCTACATCTTATTAAATACATTACAATCCTTTGTGATCTCATACAATGGTTCTTGCCTCAAAATATTAAAATCTCTTTTAATTACAATATTTTCAAAATATAAAATTGATGCACTCTCGTTGGGTCTCAAAACAATTTGAACTTGTGTGCTTGATGTTGAGTTATCCTCCACTTGTCTTGATGGAAGTTATTGATGATGCCACTGCATCATACTCCTCTGGAAAAAATATTCATGGACCCCTGTCCATGAACTGCTCCACTGTCTTTTAATACTTTTGGACATCAGCTTCAGTTATCCAACTAACATCTTTTGTTGGATGTTCCTTCCACTTAACCAGATACTCATAATAAATCTTCCTTTTGGTCTTCTTAGCAATCCTATGATCTAAGATCTTCTCTATCTATGGATTCTCTGATATGGGCATCTGTTGTTTCCACTGGATCTCCTCCTAACCATCTGTATCTCCTGTTTCATACATCATGTAAGGGTATAGGTATGCTACATTGAATATTGATGATATTCCAATGTCCTTTGGCAGCTCAATTCCATAAGCGTTTGTAGAAAATTTTCTGAGGATCTTACATGGTCCTATATTTTTCATCTTTAGCTTGTTATATTTTCGTTTCGGAAATATCTCCTTCCTCATATGTGCTAAAACTTGATCTCCAATTTCAAAGTTTACTTCTCTTCTTCTCCGATCTACTCTAATTTTGTACTTCTGGTTGTTATTATGTAGTTTTTCCTTCATCTGATCATGCAAACTCTACATCTCTATAGAAAAATCCTCTGCTCCTGTACTTTAGAACTCATCTCGTCCCAAATATCTCAACTCTAAAATTCCTCTTACATGCATTCCATACATGATTTGGAATGGTCTTTTTCGAGTGCTCCTATTCAGTGAGTCATTATATGCAAACTCTTTTTGGGGCAGAATTTGATCCCACTGGTTGTTATGGTCAGTGACCAAAATCCTTAATAGGTTCCCTAAACTTTGATTTACCACTTTAGTCTGTCCATCCGTTTGAGGATGATATGTTGAACTGAAATAAAAATGTGTCCTTAGATTCTTCCACAATGTTCTCCAAAAGTGTCCCACAAACTTAGTGTCTCTATCTAAAACTATTCTCCTTGTCAATCCATGTAATCTCACAATCTCCTTGAAAAACAAATTTGATATGTGAGTAGCATCGTTGGTTTTGTGACATAGAATGAAATGTGCCATATTTGAAAATCTGTCAACAACCACAAAGATTGAATCATTTCCTCTTTGGGTTCTAGGAAATCCTAGAACAAAATCCATACTTATAACATCCCATGGCATGTATGGAATAGGAAATGGTTGATACAATCTAGTGTTGTGTTTCTTTCCTTTAGCATACTGGCATATTCCACATATGTCCATGAATTTCTTTACATTAGAACTCATACTTGGCCAATAATACGAAGAACTCAATTGCGCATATGTTTTATCATGGCCAAAGTKTCCARCCAATCCTTCTCTATGCTTTTCCTTCAACAAGTTATCCCTCATTGAACATTTTGGGATACACAACTGGTTTCCTTTGAATAAYAGTTTGCATTGGATCAGATTGTCCATCCACTGACTTATGTCCCTCAGCAAATGGTTCTCACATGCTTCATAAGCTTCTTTGAAATCTTGACCTTCTTGATACATCTCCATGAGGTGTTCAAATCCTAGGGTCTCCACTCGAAATTTCTGCAAGATCAAACATCTACTGCTCAAAGCATCTACAACTTTATTAGTGTTTCCAGTAATATGCTTAATAACTAAACTAAACTTCTGCATGAATTCCACCCATTTGGCATGTCTTTAATTTAATTTCTCTTGTCTGGTTATAAACTGCAATGCCTGATTATCAGAATATAAACAAACTCTTTCAGAATAACATAATGCCTCCATTTTTTCAAGGCTTGAATAATAGAATAAAATTATTTATCATATGTGGAATACTTCCTTTTAACATCATTCATATTTTCACTAAAATAAGGAATAGGGTTATTGTTTTGACTTAAAACTACGTCAATGGCTACTCCACTAGCATCACATTTAACTTGAAATGTCTTCCCAAAATCTGGCAGAACTAAAATAAGTTGTTTTGTTATATTGGATTTTAACACTCTAAATCCTTTCTCATCTTCCTCTGTCCAATTAAAAGACTTATGCTCCTTCTTTATGGTGTCTATTATAGGTTCACGAATACTACTAAAATTCTTGATGAATTTCCTATAAAAACTTGCCAATCCATGAAAATGTCTTACCTCAAACACACTTTTTGGAGAAGGCCAATATCTTATTTCCCTCACCTTCTTTGGGTCCATCTTCAACTCATTTGAAGAGAATATGAATCCCAAATATATAAGTTTTTTTTTCATGAAAGAATATTACCCCAAATTTACTAACAACTTATCTTGTTGCAGTCTTCTCAACACCATATTTAAACGCCTCAAGTGCTATCCTCCAGTCTTATTGAAGATTAAGATATCATCCAAATAAACAATTACAAACTTACAAATAAAATATTTGAGTACTTCATTCATAAACCTCATAAATGTACTTGGTGCATTTGTTAGACCAAACGACATAACCAACCACTCATACAATCCTTCATTCGTTTTGAATGTTGTCTTCCATCAATCTCCTTCTCTCATCCTGATCTTATGGTAACCACTCTTCAAGTCTATCTTGGAAAAATAACTAGCTCCACTTAAAAAATCCATCAAATCTTTCATTATGGGTAAAGGGAATCTATACTTGATGGTTATCTTGTTGATGGCTCTTGAATCTGTGCACATTCTCCAACCTCCATCTTTCTTTGGACTCAATATAGTTGGTACGACACATAGACTCAAACCTTCTCTGACTAAACCCATATCCAACAACTCCTAGACTTGATTTTTGACCTCTTCATTCTCTCGAGGTGTCAATCTATACGTTTCTTTATTTGGCAAACTTTCTCCTGGAATAAGGTCAATATGGTGATTAATACTCATGATGGGTAGTAAAGAGTGAGGTAACTCATCCACCAGAATATCAATGAACACATCCAATAATTCCTAGACTTCTATAGGAAAACCATCCATAGATGTACTTGTGAGAATGACTCTCGGCTTACCTAAAACAAAAAACTGCATTTCCTGTTCTTTCTTGGCTTCTTTCAAGAGTTCCTTCCCACTCATGAGAAGTATACTTGGACTTGCTTCTTATTTGACTCCTTTATCTTCTATTTGCAAAAACATATGTTTACACCCATTCTTCTCCAAGGTATAAGTGTTCTTTCTTCCATCATGTATGACATTCTTGTCATATTTCCACGGTCTTCCCAACAAAACATGACAAACATCCATAAGTATGACATCACACAAAAAATCATCTTTATAACCTCCTATTTTAAATTCAACTTTACATTGTCAACCTACCATTACTTGATGTCATTTCTACAACCACAATACCCTATACATATTCGGATGTGTAGTTGTCTCCACCTTAAGTTTTTCCACCATCTCTATGGATACTAAATTATCAGTGCTTCCACTATCTATGATCACCTTGCATACCCTATCTCTAGTCTTGCAAGAAGTTCTGAACAGACTGTTTCTATGGTCTGGTTCTATTACCTCTTTCTCTGGTTTTATGATAAATTTCCTCATCATGAGCGATATTCCTTATTCCACTTCTTCTTCCTTCATCTTTTTCTCTACATTCCTCTTCTATGATTCAGAAATGTGAGCTTCTCCACCTCCCATATTCGTTCTCTCAAGACATTCCCAAGACATGTACCATGTCTTTTCACAGGCATAACATTTCACTTCTCCTCCTCTGCATCTTCCTCTTCCTTTGGGAAAATAGGTTCTTCCACCATAGTGTCCCCCTAGAGAACTACCTCCTCTTTTTTTCTGACTGTGATATCTTCCAGCTTATAGTCTAGGCTTCTGGAACTTTTTTTTTATTATTCCTTTTCCTCTGCTTGGAATTTTTCCTCTGTTTCTTTGACGTTTCTTCCTTGCCAACTTCTCTTCTTCTTTCAGGGCTACCTGATAAGAATCCTCCATTTTTCTCATAGTCATCATGTTGATTTCATCCTGAATCTCATATCTCATACCATTAATATACCTGGAAACATTTTCTTCATCATTCTCAATATGTCCTACTCTGATGTTCAGCTTGTAAAACTCTTCGGTGTATTCCTTCACCGAAAAACCTTTCTTTCTCAGATTTTGTAACTTTCTGAACATAATCACTTGATAATCCTTGGGTATGAAATTTTCTTTCAATTTAGCTACCATTCTATCCCAACTCTTAATTTTGGACTTACCTTTTCATCTTCTGTCAACTTGTAATTCATCCCACCATAATGTTGCATGTCCTTTCAACCTAGTCACATCATGTTTCACTTTCTTCTCATCATCAATATCCTCATAATAGAAGTACTTATCTAAAGAACTTACCTAGTCAAGAAGTTCTTCTACATTTAAACTACCCTCATACATTGGGACCTCTATTTTCTCTTTGGTTCCTAGCTTGCCAACAACTCTCAATTGTCACTCATCTGTTTCTTGTTCTCCTGCAACTTCTTCAGCTTCTACATCTTAATTCTCATATTCACTAATCTTAGCAGAATCAGGTTCTCTTCTCTGTGTTGTCTCCATGGCATCTAAACTTGCACGAATTTTTCTCATCTCCTCTTTCATGGTTACATTTACCACTGATCTATCTATGTGTCTCCTTGGCGGCATGATTCCAAGTTTTCTCGTTTATATATTTTCATGTTGTCTACAGACAAAATAAGTTCTCTAATACCACTTGAAACAAACCCCCACCACCTCCTGGGGCTCGCATGACCTCCCGATCTAGGATCGTACATAGTATGGAGCCGAATCAACTCTCGGGCTCCTCCTGAACCCTCAAAATCTTATACCATATGCATTTTCTCCTTATCATGCATGCAATTTTAAATTCATAAGGGTCTATTTATTTATGTGGTTAAATCCACATGACCTCTGACCAAGTTTGTGGTCTAAAAACCCTTAAATGGCATGGACTACGACACTTCGGGATTCTGGGCTTCGAGAGTTAAAAAAACCATACACGACATTCCTCCCGAACACCGAACTAGTAGACAACCGAACAAAAAGGAATGATTGATGATCCTCAATGTATGTCAAGAACTATGACTAACAAATGTTTCATGCCTCCGTACTTTGGGAGATTTAATCGCTCCAACATGAAACTACCTCGAATTCATGAACTCCGAATAGATAGATCGGACGACTGGCGCTTTCCTCATATCAACGGTGGATCTATGCTCTGTGCTTTGGGTTTCTAAACCTTCCACAAATCAACACAACAGATCCTCCAGAGTGTCAAACTGGCGAGCTTGTGAAGGGAGTGATCAACGGTCCACCTATCCTCGTGAATGGATGGTTGGGATCTACTCTGACCTTCAGGAGTTCTCGACCCAAACAGACTTACACCTATGTTCCTCTTGGGTACCAAATCTTTGAACTCTGATATCTGCTGACATGTGGTTCTTCGCGCTGATGATTAAGATTCGATCCGAGCTTCAGAACTTCGGGAAGCTTTCACACTTCCACAATCACACTCCAACTCTTTCGGATAGTCAGGCTTCCAAACTACAATCGATCTGTGGACACATGTCCCCATAATCAGACGTTCCAAATATTCTTACATTCCCAGGACTTCGAAAAACTTTCCTCCTTTGAGCACACCACACGAAAACCTCTTAATACGTGAAGTCCGGAGGACTTTAGGGGTTAACACCCACACTACTTTCCCATATCTAGCGGCTAGGAAAGATATACTGCTCCTTGCGTGGATCACGTCCACTCAACCTAGAAAATGAAAGGATTCTTCCTTTCAAAGATTCTGGTCGATCTTTCTCCTTAGCTTTAACACTCAAATGATTTGGGTCTTCTACCACACCTTGTGCTCCTCTGAAAACTTGGCACTTGAATATTTCTTGAAAATCTTTCCATGCACTCCTTGCGTTCGTTTCCTTGAGACTCTTCAACACCTGACTAAGTGTTGGCCCTATGCGCACCTTGCAAGTGTATTCTTGAGCTCTTATACTCACATGAGTATATGTGCACTCCTTGCACTCACCCTGCACAATTTCACCTTATCTCTTCTAAGATTTTGAGTCTAAAAGTGACTCTACCTTCACACTCCTTGCGTGGCTATTATGCACTCCTTGCACCAATATTTCAGAAGAGAAACAATTGAAACTTAAAGAACACTACATGTTCATTCAATTGATCATAAAATGCATACGCAGGAATATAAAACACAAAAATAAAATAACACACATTACCCATTTAACTCATGGATATGCAAAATTAGAATTTCAGAGCAATCTTCCTCTATTATATTCCTTCAACAAATCATATACAGAGAGTTCTTGCAGCTCTTCCACTTATCCTTGACAACAATTTACAATAAACTTCAGCAACAAAATAGAATTGTCTTCAACAACCTCATTTGGGCATAGATTACATATATTTATACACGGAGGGGCTTCTCTGGCCTTCCTACCAACTTCGCTAGTGATATCATATCATAATTAAAACATTCTACCACTAAGGCTTATTACAATAAATGACATTTACAACCCAAATACGAGTCACTTCTTAATATTTGTACAATCCTAAAACTTATTAAAGAAATTAGAATCCTTTGTGATCTCATACAATGGTTCTTGCCTCAAAACATTAAAATCTCTTTTAATTACAATCTTTTCAAAATATCAAATTGATGCGCTCTCCTTGGGTCTCAAAACAATTTGAACACACGCGCTTGATGTTGATCTGTGCTCCACTCATCTTGATGGACTTTGTTGATGTTTCTCCTGCATCACAACCCTTAAAGGATGAGGTATCATGTGATGTTTACCCGCTGGATGTTTTTGATGTTCTCTTGGGCCAACCATATATGTGGAAGCTCCATGCTATTTATGAGTCTCAACCCCGCAGTGTCATTGTTACTCTGGGGGGTCATATCTGTAGAATACCATAGGTAGTTCTAACTACTATCCCACATAAATAGTGTTTCAAGGTAATATCTCATACTACAAAATTCATCTTCTTCACAATTTGTTCAAAAGGTGAACAAAGGGACACTACAACCACTGCATCCTCGGTCCAAGCACCTTCTATCCAACAGAAGACGGTCGACAAGATTGCATAAAAGTGTAAAGATTCCTTCTACACAAATTCATATCATGTAGCCATATTGGTTACAAAGTTATAACAATTCTACCCACAAGTTCATGATAACCTTCAACAAACTAAGCAACACAACTTCTCCAGCAAGGAAAGCAGCTCATCAAGATGCACATTTAGTAAAATATTTTCCCTCTCCCCAGGGAACTGAACTCAATGGGGACCATTTCTTCCTAATGAAGAAGTAATTTTCAAGGTGTATATTGGTGACCACCCACCTATTCCAATTGGCTCAAACCCGTCTTCTGGCAACTCAATATTTTTAGCAGTTTTGCGGTTCCTAAACTTCCAAGGCCATTTTGAGGGCCTAAATGAATTTTTTCGAGATCAAGCACCTCAATGATTAACAAAGGCTCTCATTGAGCCCAAAAAATGAATCTACTCAATGATACCTTTAAAACGAACTATCATTCACCCCAAACAGAGATTGTATGCCAAAGTTATGCCCTCAAGAAGTTGATACACCAAACTACCCAAAACGGGGTCCACAAAACTGTCGGCTTTTCATCTTTCGGGGTTAGGGTTTTGGATTTTATTTATGTTAAAAAGGTATTTAGAGCCTCATTGTAACCATATTCTTGTGAATGTGAGTATCTGCCACATCTCTTCTCAGATATAATATGCCACCATTCTAGCAAGTCTTTCACTCTATATTTCTACAGCTTTGTACATTTCGCTCATTAATAGAAATTGTGTATTATTGTATCTCCGTGTTTATGGTTGCATATCTGATAAAAAAAATTATATTATTGGATATCTGAGATATCTGTGTACATTTATTTATTATGCATCCACTCTCATTTTATGATGAAAATAATCTAAATCACTAGTATCAGAGTAGGCTTCTCTTGATAATATTTTCAGTGCATGTCCCCAACGAGGTTTGAGTATAGAAAGTTGGGTCTCAAGATTGTATCTCTTAATAAAAATATCTCTCTCACGCACACGAAACCCTCCATGGTGGAAGAAAATAAAAAAAACAGAGAAGACGATTCTATTAATATGTTGCTTGAGCAAGCTCTCACGCGATAGAGGGATGAAATGATGGAGAGTTTTTCCAACATCCTTCAATTCTTGTAGATAACAACATGCACATCTCCATCAAGTGACCTCTTTAGAGTAACCTCACCTTTCAAGATACAAGTTAATTTTGATATTCACATATTTGAAGGAAAGATATATGTGGATTCCGTAGAAAAATGTTTAAATCTGCTAGAAGGTTATTTCTTTGTTCATAATTTCACTGACAAGGAAAATATCACCTTCACACTCCTTAAGGATATCCCCCATGTCAAAAATTGGTGGGAAAATTAATGGGAACAAAGTTCCACAGAGGATTATGGAATATATGGGGCCGATCCTACTTTGAATTTTTGTTTGGATGCGGTCAAGGAATACTATTACCCTATTGGAAACTATGACGACCAATACATGAGATGGACCACACTGTGGAAAGAGAGGGGCCAAGAAAGTGTCGGAGTTCAAAAATAACTTCCATACCTTGAACACCAATTTGGGTATCAAATACTATGAGTGACATCATGTTCTGAAATACTGTGGAGCTCGACACAAATACATCAAAACCGAAATAAATTTTCTCGGCATCTCATCACTGGGTGCTGCTTATGGATATGTTGTTAAAATCGAGCAGAAATTTAAGCACCATAACAAGTGGGAGTTTGGGTCTGAAAATCCACAACTATCAAAGTATGGTAAACACAACCCTAACAAACAACCTTCAGAAAACCAGTCCAAGAGACATAAAAAAAAGGGTAATGAAAAGACGAAGAAGGACACTGGAAAATGGTGTGATTTCCACAAAATCCCCTGGCACAACACCAATGAATGTCACTCAAAA